>JAKCPI010001972.1:0-15875 GCA_023213315.1 Euborellia annulipes | reverse complement strand
TATGATTTATTTAGTTATTCATATTTCGATATTATCAAAATCATATATTAAATGGAAGAGTGGCTTACCTATGTGAATCGGATATTTTATATCCTCGGCTATGTCTGTTTCTTCCTTTATCGTAGACATTTTTCTTATATTAAGTTAAGTTTATAATATTAATTTTATATTAAGTTTAGGATTTATATATTTAAACAAATAATTGTAGATAAACGTAGAACAAAAAAAGCGTTTGATGAAGATCATAGAAGTGTACTTTTTAGATAGGAGACTTTTACATTTAGTTTAATGAGATCCCCCAATCCCATGATCCATAGATTGGACCATTGGAGAATTTCCAGACTGCCAACCAGAGTTGGCAAGTTTTATCCCGCCGAGTATAATACACGGTTTTATACATGTATAAAACTATTGCGGATAAAACTAGGCCGATGTATAAAAAGTATAAAACTTGTAAAAAAACCAACCCCCCCCCTGAAAAAACAGCTTAAAAAGCTTTTCATATTTTATAATGTTCTAAAGCATTGACGATGTTGTTTGCTTTTTAATTAGTGAATAATATAATCAAAATGTTAATAATTGAAAAATGAAATTTTATTTGAACTTCCTTTCTCGTCGGGTTTGCGCATGCGCATCCAAGTTTTATACATTTTATACGTTTTATACAAGTTTTATCCGCAATTTTTGTATAAAACTGCAAAATCGTGTATAAAACCCAACTCTGCTGCCAACAAAAATATTTTTTTTTAATTTAGTCTTTTTCGATATATGAAATTTAATTAATTTAATTAATAAATTAATAAAGACTCAATCATCAATTGACACCCTCCACGGATATCTAGAAAAAAAGCAAAAGATATATTCGTGTTTGAATAAGACTGCCGCCTTGCGGCTCATGAAATAAGTTATCACCTTCATATATTTACCACAGAGTATATATATTTATTATATATAAATGATACTTACTTTAATACACTCAGCGCGGGTAAATAAATAAATAAAAAAAAGTAAAAAACACATTGGGCAAATGGCTAAGAATCTGGCTTCAACTCAATAATCTATAAAATTAATTATTGTCTGGCTTTAAAGGGTAAGTTCCTAGAATGGAAAATATTCATTTTCGACCAACAATTTATTGATATTTTATTTATTTTTATTTTTCAATAATAGCGGTGGCAAAAATGGCTGGTGGCCTAATGCCAACAGTTCTTTTAAATAAATAATATTTTTCAATAATGTTTTTTTTTTTATTTTATACAAATTTGAAAATTTTTCGAAAAATTAAATATAGTCTATATTTCAAAATAAGTATTTAAAAAAAATTAAAATAAATATTCTATATAGATATATACTTTGTAATACATTTTTAGCAATCTCTCCTGTATAACGACATTTAATTTTTTTTTTTTTTAAGATTGCTACAGATAAAAAGTCTCATGTTACACATCATCTGAGTTCATCTCTCCATAAAAAAAAAAAAACAATTGAAGAATGTATCAGAATGAAAACAATCTACACTAAATTTCAATTCAAATAGGATCGTGGATCCAGGGCCGGAACAAGGAGATTTTTTAGAGGGGGGGGCAAAATGTAATTTGCCGCCCCCTCCTTAAAATTTTCTATACAAAATTCATATCATTTTACCTTTTTTTTTTTATTAAATCTTTCTTTAATTGCCGCCCCCCTGATATCTGCCGCCCGGGGCACAGGCACCCACTACCCCCCCCCCGCCCCCATTTGAAATAAAAAATGTTTTTCTTTTTTCGCCTTAATACCGCGGTGCGGGGTCAGCGGTTTGTGGGTTTTTGCGACCAAGAAGGAATAGAACAGGCCGGCCCGTCGCACGGTCTGACGTCTGTTGAAAATATAGAAGGGAAGAGACTGACATTCAAAGAACAGAAGTACTTCCAGTCCCAGCTAGGGCAGCTCGTGATCGCCATCCACGTACTCACATGTTGGGCCCCTGAGCTATCATAGAAAAATATGTTAAAAAAGTAAAAGACTGTCCCTTCTTAGCCCTTGCAAGGTTATTTGGCTAAAGTGTAGAATACATATATAGTTCAGTACTTTTTGCAACTATTTCAAGGAAAATACTCTCTCCTTTTCCTTTATTAGCCTAAAAGAGGTGGCGGTAAGCCAATTTGATCGAGATATATGCCAAAACGTGTATATCAATCAAAATCTCGACATCGAATTTTTGACATGAATCCAATTTTTTTCTCTCTCTATATATTAACATATATATAGAGGTAAGAGAAAGTAAAAGTTGGTAAATCCTATTTAAAACAAATACTGAAAATCAGTGGCGTAACGTTCGGCCCCGCAGGGGCCCCGGACCTTGGGGGCCCTCGGGCCAGGCCGGACTAAAAAAACTGTAGCTCTGATAAAAACGGAAAAATTTAGAATAAAAAAAAAAATAATGAAAATTTCACTTTGAGAGGGCCCGGGGCCCTCAGAGCCTCGGTAAAAAGGGTAAAAAATAATGAAAATTTCTCTTTGAGAGGGCCCGGGCCCTCAGGGCTCCGATAAAAACGGTAAAAAATTTAATGAAAATTTCTCTTTGGGAGGGCCCGGGGCCCTCAGGGCTCCGATAAAAACGGAAAAAAATAATGAATGGTTCAGGGATATACGGTATTTTAAAAATTTTTTTTGTATGGTCTAATAATGGGGCCCGAAATAAAATTTGCGGGGGGCCCAGCTAAAAAACGTTACGCTAGTGCTGAAAATCGAATACAAATTCAAACTGGGCCTAGTTGCATTTCATTCCATTTCCAAAACTGTCTTGTTGCAAACTCAGATACTCTTCGAAAACTACTTGCTTGCTAACACCTAAGATGGCGACTTTCATGAAGTCATTTCGAAAACTTGCTAATTGCAATGAATAATAGCTTCCACAAAATTCTATATTTTGGTAAACTGGGATCATTTTTATAGTCATTTTTATAGGCAGACCTCTACACTTTTTTTTTTTTTTAAACAAACATTCACACTTTTTTCTCATTCACACAATCTTTTCGGCAACTTAGGCAACCATTTAAGACTTTTAACGATACTCGTATGTTTAATATATCTATTGGGGGGTCCAGGCATTTCTATTTAAGCCATTTGGTATTCAAATGCCTTAAATAAAATCATCGGACTGCCGGGTCCGAACCCGCGATGTTCGGTATAGAAGGTAGGCACGCTACCAACTACTCCAAGCCCCGTGGGCATTTCTACACTTTTTAATAATGATTTTTATTGACTAACCTGCTACTTTTATGGAATTTTCTTTTTTGTTTTGCTATGTTGATTGAACATTTGCATTTACAATGCCAAAACTCGCTAATTGCAAAAGGCCCAAATTCAAAACTTGGTAATTACAAAAAACTTTTCCAAAAGTGCCTAGTTGAATATTAAAACCGTTTATTATTGCTATATAGAAAATAATACCCACCTAGACCTTATGTTATGTTATGTTCCTAATTTATTTACAGATTTTATAAACATAGAATGTTGAAGGAAGAGAGGATGTCAGCCAAAAAAGGAGCCTCTATCGAATAAAAATCTCCAATCAGAAAACGTTTCGGGTTTAATTAGATAAAACCATCATCAGTTCTTTAGAGCTGAAATGAGCATAAATAATAATTGTAATACAACAACATAAAATATTTTTTAAATTATAAAAAACATCAGATCTTACATTATTGGCAATCTCAAGATGCACACCATTGAGATGCAGATAGAGTTGTTATATATAAACATATACAAAATTATATAAAAAATACAAAATTTGCATATCAGTTGTCAGATGCTCATCAGTCAACACGGCCAAGTCTCAAATGTATATAAAATTTAATTATCAAATACAGTTATTATATGATAAATACTGGGGAAGCAATGAACCCTCAGTACATTGACCCAAAATACATCTTAATAAAAACGAAATCTCACAAAAGCGTGCCTTTGGGGATTCTTTTCTCTTTTCTATGTGCCAGGGCTGTCGGAGAAAATTCAAAAAATATTCAAGCTGCATAATGTCCGTACGGCTTTATCATCCAGAGGCAATATTTCCTTTTTGTATAATAATAAGAATGTAGTCCCTCCCCATGAACAACATAACGTTATATACTTAATTCGTTGCCTTGGCTGCCCCAATCCCACTAAGGTTTATGTCAAAGGGCAAACATCTCGCATGTTTTTCTTTGCGAAAAAGGGGACATGAATTGAGTATAAAAAATATTAAAACATCGACAGCTCTGAGTTCTCATGCGATTGAATTTATGCATGGATTTGACTTTGACAACGCAGGTCATTCTGATGAAGGTGGACAACACATATAAACGTCTGGTAGCAGAAAAATGTTTTATAAAAACATATGGACATAGGGCATTAAACTATCAGACTGATTGTATTGGCCTTAGTAATGTATATTTGTCCATCTTAAATAATGTAGACGCCCAGATGTAAATATTATAAACATTGTTTATAACTTTATTTGTAATTTGAAAATATATTATAAATTAATTTATAAAATTGTCATTTGCAAATAAATAATATGTTTTCAAATAGGTCAAAGGCACGCTTTTGTGAGATTTCGTTTTTATTAAGATGTATTTTGGGTCAATGTACTGAGGGTTCATTGCTTCCCCAGTATTTATCATATAATAACTGTATTTGATAATTAAATTTTATATACATTTGAGACTTGGCCGTGTTGACTGATGAGCATCAGACAACTGATATGCAAATTTTGTATTTTTTATATAATTTTGTATATGTTTATACTTATAACAACTCTATCTGCATCTCAATGGTGTGCATCTTGAGATTGCCAATAATGTAAGATCTGATGTTTTTTATAATTTAAAAAATATTTTATGTTGTTGTATTACAATTATTATTTATGCTCATTTCAGCTCTAAAGAACTGATGATGGTTTTATCTAATTAAACCCGAAACGTTTTCTGATTGGAGATTTTTATTCGATAGAGGCTCCTTTTTTTGGCTGACATCCTCTCTTCCTTCATCATTCTAATTGCTGAACAGCCACTTCTATTATCAACATCTTTTATAAACATATTGGGTTGATGCATAATTATCCGGCGTTTATATCGGCGTGTTTTTCATCAGTGAAAAGTAGCGTTTTGTTTATTATTTTTTGTATGGAAATAATCTTCTCTATTGTTTCAGAAAAATACATGTCGAAAACCATAGTCATATTCGCCATATTATGCTCTACCACTTCGAGAAAGGATGGAAAGCAGCACAATCATTGCGCAATTTCAACAAACTTTTTGGCAAAGGAACAATCAGCGAAAGTCAGTATAGGGAGTGGTTTGTCCGTTTCAAATCCGGTGATACCAGCTTGAAGGATAAGCCAGGAAGAGGTCGGCCCTCGGATTTCAACAATCAGGCTCTTCTGGCAGTCGTGGAAGAGGACGGGAGCCTGACAACACGAATGCTGGCTGAAGACTTCAATGTCAATCAATCCTCGTTCGCCGATCGTGTTCGAATTTTCACTGAGTTATATGGTGTCAATTCGTTGGCTGCGGTTATAAGCCTTCCCAGGTATATAAAAGGCTTCTAAAGGGCCATATATGAGAATGGGATCTTTGCATGAAAATGAAATGCGTTTCGCATGATCTCTGTCTTGTCAATGTTGATTGCGAGGCCTGCCGGTTCCCCCTCTTTATTAAGAGACTCAATCATGAGGTTTGCTTCCCTTGGCGTTTGTGTGACAAGTACTATGTCATCAGCGAATCTGAGATGTTTCAGTTTTCTCCAGTTATAGCGTCTTATCACTGATTCCAGGCATGACGAAAATGCCACCCTGGGAACGGGCAATAGTCCTAGGATTAGCTAACGCCAGGGGTGAACTCACGGCTCAGCCAGCCGTCTTCGAGGCTACGACCAAGTCGCAAACCAGCCTTAATCTCCCGCAGCCTCTCTCTGCCCGGTACGGTAGCGCGGGATCAGAAAAGAGGCAGAGGCGATCTAATCTCGGTGCTCTAGGCTACCATAAGAAAAGAACGACCAAGCTTAGAACAAGGAACATGCACCTGACAATATATTTTCACATACTTATAAATTTTACTTCTTGCATTCTAATATATCGGCGAAAACTAAATATATGTCGACACAATGTGACAAGCACAGAACACAACTTTCGATTACCGAAGGTAAGAGCAGATTTTTCTTTTGGATTTCTCTTTTAAATTTTAGTAAATTAATAGAATTTTTTTTTCCCTTTTGAATACCCATCGCCCCTCACTTATTTATTGCTCCCCCTGATAACCCAAATCGGGCGATCGCCCCCACGTTGGGAACCACTGATCTAGAGCTTCCACCATATTTTCTTATGATGTTTCCCGGCTGTGAGGAGTGTGGTGTAGAGATCGGGCTAAGGAGCGCTAAATTAAATGATTGTGTGTAATTCAGAGAGAGAGAGAACCTTGAATAGAGGAGTCGCGAAGAGGAGGAGAGGAAAGAAATTTTTTCGTTGGTGGGGACTTGGGGGAGGGGGGGGAGGAAGGGGGACGTTCTGTTGTTCAGGCACATGTTGGAATTATATGTAGTCTGTTTGGAGGTTCCCAACTGAGAGTGTACCCACACAACAACAACAACAACAACAAGGTAGGATTCTTTCTGACTTTTCCTCGTTCGCCAACTAACCTATTAAAGGTCAAGGTTTTTTTTTTTTTTAATAATAAATGATACGAAATTTTTGATCTCTAAATCAAAAAGTTGAATTGTTTTCAGGGGCGGATATAAGAGCCCCCCCCCCCCCCGAAATTTTGCAAATGCATATACTTATAAAGGAATATACAGGCGGGGCTCGCCTCCCCCTCCCCCGAAATGTTTAATTGGCCCGCAGTGCGAAAAAATATAGTCCCGTGAAAAAAATTTTTTCCGCAGAGTGGAAAACTAGGTTCCTTTTTATTATTTCTCCCTTATTATTTTTTAGATGCTCTATGTATATTCTCATTTTGCTCTCAAAATTGTTTGAAGCACACTTTACTCTTGTACTTTTTTTTTTTTAATAACATTCACACTTTTTTCTCATTCACACTTACATTCACGCACTCATTTACAGAGTCTTTTCGGCAACTTAGGCCATTTAAGACTTTAAACGATATCCGTTATTGATTATTAAACATACTGGGGTCCAGGCATTCTTATTTAAGCCATTTGGTATCCAAATGCCTTAAATAAAATCATCGGACTGCCTGGGGTCCGAAGCCGCGACGTTCGGTATAGAAGGTAGACAGACACCCTACCAAGTACTCCAAGCCCCGTGGGCCTCTTGGAATTCATATGAAGGATAGGAGAAATGGTTGCCATGGTAACAAATTATGAATATTTTCCCATGTTTATAAATTTTACATCTTTACATCTTGAATTCTAATATATGCCCAGGGGGGCCTGGCAACGGAGAAGATCAACAGTCACCACAATCGTTGAGGTTAAGTGATGCCAAGCGCGGCGAAAGCTCGGGATTGGTGACCCCGAGCAATCAGCGTGTGGAACGCCCCCCGGTTGCCATCGGTACAATGTATATGAAAATTTATATAATAAATAAATAACCCCTAAATGGCCTCTGTAGCCGAAAAGGGTTTGAAAAAAAAAAAAAATATATGCCCACGGGGGTTTGAGTAGTTGGTAGCGTGCCTACCTTCTATACCGAACGTCGCGGGTTCGGACCCCAGGCAGTCCGATAATTTTATTTAAGGCATTTGGATACCAAATGACTTAAATAAAAATGCCTGGATCCCAAATATATAGATTATTAATATAACGGGCGGTTATCGTCAAAGTCTTAAATGGCCTAAGTTGACGAAAAGACTGTGTGAATGTCGAGTGTGAATGAGAAAAAAGTGTGGCGAATGTTAAAAAAAAAAAAAAAAAAAAAAAAAAAAAAAAAAAAAAAAATATCGGCGGAAACTAAATATATGTCGACACAAAAAAAAATCTGGTGTCTTTTCACACCAGATTTTTACCGAAGATAATCGAAAGTTGTGTTCTGTGCGACCAGTCACACCAGATTTTTTTTATTTCATATTTACAGACAGAAAAAATTTCAGATCACAAGAAGCACATATACGCCCCGCAGGAAAAGTAAAATTTATTCTGGCCCTTGTTGCCTACTTCATTTGATATAGATGGGTGATATTTCAGCCTGTATCAAAATAAATAAGGCTTATTTCAATTGAAATAAATAGAGACAGGCCTCCGATATCGAAAAAGCCCTTAAAACAATAAATACATGCCATTGGTTCTTTAATCAAGTCTTTCTTTTTTTTTCTCTCTAATCGGCTTTCAGTTAAATAGTTTCTTGCATAAGTTAAGTGACCTACGCTATGAGTAATTTGGCATTTCCGTTGTAATTTTGTTATTATCATCAAACAGAAATTTTTTTTGAGTATTATAAATAGCCTTTTTTGAAGGCAAAAAAAATCTGGTGTGACTGTCGCATAGCACACAACTTTCTCTTACCTTCGGTAATCGAAAGTTATGTTCTGTGCTTGTCACACCCGATTTTTCGTGTCGACATATATTTAGGTTCCTCCGATATATTAGAATTCAAGATGTTTTTTTTTTTTTTTTTTAACAGTCACACTTTTTCCTCTTTCACACTTACACTCACACATACATTCACACAGTCTTTTCGGCAACTCAGGACATATAAGACTTTATCCGATCAATAAAAAATTTTAAAATTATTTTGAGAAAATCGAAAAAAAAAAACTGAAAAACTAGATCAGTAAAGTACTAGTACTTTTTGGCCGATTTTGATCAAAAGCTACAAAACAAAACGGAAGGCAAAATATCATAAAGTTTAAACAAAAACAATGAAACATACAATCCTGATTATATGAGGATATGAGACAATGGGATGAAGTTGGTGAGTGTTTTTATCGATTGTAGTGGGGGAGATTTTAAAATGGCCTTTAATGTTGGCGGATCGCGAAAGTTGGGCTCAACAGTTGGTCTGACAGAATTCAGATGGGCAAACCGTGGACAAGTTAAAATCAGATGGTCTGGTGTAGCCGGATCAGGAGAGCAAGTGCACATGGGAGTCGGGGCGAGATGGAATCTGGATAGATGTGCATTTGTTAGGGTCAAGGGCGGATACAAGGGGAGGGGGGTAAAGGGGTAATTGCCCCCCCCCGAGATTTGGGAAAAATTGTATTTTTAATATAAAAAATCCGCCACTGGTCAGGGTATGGTTTATCCTTAGTCTATTTATGTAAATGATCTCTTTTCTTGGTATGTCAGGGAAAAAGTCAAACCATGGAACTGTGGAATTTGGTTTGATGCTATGTAGATACGACGCTGTCATTAGACTGTTATTATCCCAATTGGATTCCCATTCCATTTTAAACTCTTTTTTTGCTATACGTGCGTAACGTAATTTAGCTGGGCACCCAGGGGCGTAGCGAAGAGATTTTTCAGGGGGGGGGGAGGAAGGCCAAAAATGCCAACTAAATTTAATCAATTTGCCAACTGTACAATTCACATTCTTTTTGTTTGAACGTTAAGTCCCCTCCCCTTCAATTTGCTATTTTAATATTAAAAAACTAAAGGATTAAACAAAATTTTTGATAGAAATATAATTAAGGCAAAATTTTTTTCAAATGAGAGATTCCAGTTTCGCTTTATGAGTATGATTCTGGAACGAATTATGCTCGTTAGCGAGGTTTCACTTTACATAGAAATATAAAGTTTCAGCCCAATTGGAGGCTATTCAGTAGTGCAAAACATGGTTACAATTTTAGAAAAATCGAATTTTTTCAGTTTTTTCAACGTTGGACACCCCTAATAAGTAGAATCTTTTACCATTAGCATTGCTTAACTTTTGGAAAGGTAAAAACTATAGACAGTGTCGGATTTACACAACTAGAGGCCCTAGGCCAAATTACCTGTGCGTTCCTAACGGGGGGAGGGGGGAGGCGTCCGGAAAATTTTTTAAAACTAGGTACCAGGAGATTGATTTTAACGCTATTTCAGTCCTTAAAATGTGACGAAATTTTACATTTCTTTGTTACCAGAAAAAACTGGTATTTTCAAAATTTGATTTATTTTATACATAAATAAAAAAAAAATACTGACGTTTGCGGCCCCCTCTAGCCTGCGGCCCTAGGCCGCGGCCTAGTCGGCTTAGTGGTAAATCCGGCACTGACTATAGAAGATCGTAAACATACTTTTTTGCATTCAGGGATGGTAAAAATTATATTCAGGAGTGTCTTGAAAAAAAAAATGAAAAAATGCAATTTTTCTAAACGTTTAGCCGTGTTTTGCCACCTCCGATTGGGCTCAAACTTTACAGTATAGACCTCTATTTCTATGTATTTCAACTAGCCTATCTGCATATTTTTAAGGGGTGACGACTTGAAAAAATCTAGAAAATTCAAAATAAGAGTCGCTTTTGAGGAGATTATTTACCTATTTTTTCATGGCCTAGAAAGCCCGTCCGGCCCGGCCCGTGGGGTTTGTGGGGGGTGTACGTTACGCTGCTGCATATTACCCTGGTTGTTGGAGTGTCCTTTTGTCCATGAGAGATATATTCTTTCTCTTATTTTTTATTTAGCCGGACTGCTGATATGATGAGATTGTAGATGATGTCGGATGCTTTTTTTCATTTGAGTTGGTCAAATATTTTGAGAACCCGTGTAGGTAGGCCTAAATGATTGATGTTTATATTTGTTGTCAAGACAAATAAAGAAATAAAAAGAAAATGTTTGTCTTGAAAATTAAATAAAGGGGATCGTTTCATTTTATACTAAAGAAGAGAATTTAGCCTTCTTTCTTTCCATTCGAGTGTTTTTTTTTCTTTTTGCCTTCTTTCTATTTGAAGCGAGTCTTTTACCTCTACTCAAAGGGTTAGAGGCTAATTTGTTTTCTTTAGTTGACTTAATTCTAGAAACCGCTATTACGAGTCCATGTGCCGATTGATAGGCAGGCCTTGACGAGGAAGATCAAGTTGCCATTAAATAAAAACCCATTGAGAAAGATCAGATGATGATGATGATGAGACGTAAATAGAAAACAGATGCATTTAAGAAAATGATAGAAATTAGGTTGATAGAAACGATTAAATTAAATTAAATTAACCTCGATTAAATACAAAGTACTCAAGGACAATTTCAATTGTTCTGCTCAATTGACCCACTATCTATTTATTTGTAATTTACCTCAAATATTTTTGTTATTTTGTTTTTAAGACGATTTATACGATAACCGTTATGAAATATATATATATTGGGGTCCAGGCATTTCTATTTAAGCCATTTGGTATCCAAATGGCTTAAATAAATTCATCGGACTGCCTGGGATCCGAACCCTCAACTCTTGGTATACAAGGGAGGCGCTCTACCAACTACGCCAACCCCGGGGGCTTAAAAAAAAAAAAAAACTAGTAAATCGCTAAGGCTAGAAGTCATGTTATCTTTTAACTTTATCACAAACGTTTTTGAATTTGCCTTTTCTATTTTACAATAGTTTAATGATAGGCCTACTTTTTACTAGACATTCTGTATATGAAAAAAAAAATAAAATAAATCTTATCATTTTTTTGTAGGCTAAATGCTATTGTCAATTGAAGGTGATATTTCATTTTCTAAGCAATATTTCACTTTTTACTTCTTTTTCTTAAATGAATAATTTTTTTAAAGAATAACAAAAAACGCATTCTTTGTTTTTCTACTAAATTAACATATCATTATTATTCATAATACAAAAATGTTTATTTTTTAATCATTTTATTATTTTTCTCTTTGAAAAAACAAAAAATAATCTTTGACATACTAAGATTATTTGAAAAAAATTTTTTTTTATTATTATTAAATGGATTAAGATTACCAATGAAAATAAAAATTCGTAAGAGATTTACCAGTAATCTTTGAGCAATTATGACTAACTAAAAAATTTGGTGTTGGCTGTCTTCGGCACAGCCAGTAGCGTCATTTCAACCTTTTTCTTGGGGGGGGGGGGGACTTTTTTTTCTTAAAATTTCCTTACTAATAGGTACTCAAAATTGGTTAAGTTAATTAATTGTTTAATTTTGTACAGTTTATGTACTCTTAGATATATTTTGAAAGATTTTATTTAGAATAAAATAAAATTTAAAAAAAATCAAAGTTCATGGGGGGCATTTGCCCTGCCCCCCTCCAAATTACGCCACTGTACACAGCCAGTGGCCTTTTAACGCGACAACGTCTTTTGCCTGACTTCAAACTATTTTTTTTTTTTACTTTCTTTTACCTCTATATAAGTTAATATATGGGTCTTTTGATAATTTACCTCCCCCAACATAAAAATACCCCCCCTGGGGGGGGGGATAAAAAACCCCATAGAGAGAAAGTATTGGATTCATGTCAAAAATGTCTGTGGGTGTATGTTTGTTTTATATTTAAGTTAGGCACCTCCCTTGAGCGTGAAAATAAGCTTTTGAAATAAACTCGGCCAAAGAGTACTAGTACTTTACTGATGTACTTTTTTCAGTTTTTTTTTTCGATTTTCTCAAAATTTGCTCCAATGATTTTGATTAAAATTCAAAAATCAATTATTTTTTAGATGCTCTGTAAATTCTCATTTTTCCCTCAAAATTGTTTGAAGCACACTTTACTCTTGTACTTCACAGGAAAGATAGGAGAAATGGTTGCCATGGTAACAAAATATAAATATTTTCCCATGTTTATAAATATTACATCTTCAAATTCAAATGTACCAAACTCTTAAAAACTCAATATGTCGACACAAAAAAATCTGGTGTGACAAGCACCTCTTACCTTCGGTAATCGAAAGTTGTGTGACCAGTCACACCAGATTTTTTTTCCTATGTATCCATGCAAGGGCGGATACAGGGGGGGGGGGGGTAAAGGGGGTAATTACCCCCGAGATTCGAAAAAATACCATTTTTTCGCAAAAAAATTTATTTTTAATGTAAAATTTTTAAAATTAATACTTAAAAATTTGATGTGTATTTATATTCTGGCAAACAAGTACAGAATGCGCTTTTAAATTCCCGAAATTAAAAAAAAATAGTGTGCTGTGCGATTAGTCACACCAGATTACCCCCGCCCCCCGCCTCCCGAGAAACACCTCTGGATCCGCCCTTGTATCCATGTCATTAGAGCAGCTCTTCTCTGTGGCAATTCCTTTCGCTGCCTTTCCTTTTCATGAAGATTTAATTTTTTTTTTATTTCTTCTCAACGAACCTAAACCTAATAAATCCATGCTTTGTGGGGATACAATCTTATAACTAGAGACCGGACAAAAAAGCATAAAAAAATGGAAAAAAGTGCTTAAAAAAGCATAAAAAACTTGAATAAAAAGCATATAAGTTGAAAAAAAGCATCTAATAAGCAATTTTTACTCATACCAATGGCGAATACAAATTTTTTTTTAAAGAAACTAAATTTATTCCGCCCCGCCCTGCGAAAAATTTTTTTTTTGCGGAACCAAATTTTTTTCACCCTGCGGAAAAATTTTTTTTACAAGGCTATATCTTTTCACACTGCGGGGTTTTTGGAAAATTTTTTTTGGGGCGGCCCCCCCCCCCCTTATATACGTCCCTGGTGTATGCGTGTGTGAATGGGAAAAAAAGTTTTTTAATAAAAAAAACAAAAAAATTATAAATATTCGTAAAATAAGTTAAAATAAGCACGAAGGGGAAAAAAGCATGAAAACTCAAAAAAAGCATAAAAAATGCAATCTCAATGCACTTAGATTTTCCTAATTCGTATAGAAATTAAATATCTAATGGTTGCTTATAAAATTGAGCAATAAGCATTTTGCTTAAAATCCGGTCTCTACTTATAACATAAGTACTATACATTCATCTTAATATTTCTTCGTCAAAGTTATATAAACACTCATAAATGTAGTTTATTTAATACCACAAGGATTTTCTTCTTATCGTACAAAGTGATATCGCTATTTTATAACGTTTTTTTTTTTTTATTTTTTTTTCTACTCTGCCTATTATCCAATTGAATAAATAACGAGTTGCTTTAAATTAACATTGACCTCCAAATGTCATGCATTCAATTCATTCATAAGTAATGGAGAGTTTTTCCTTCTCAATTAAATTAAATTCGTTTTCAATAGCAAATCGGAAAATTATAGAAAACGGAGCTTTTCTCTTATCTGAATTCAGGATTTTATTTTAATCCCCCCGCTAGATAACAACTTATTTGAAATAGGATTTATTAATGCAAGAAAAATATTGAATAGAAAAAAATATGGTATGACTGGTCGCACAGCACACAACTTTCTCTTACCTTCGCTAATCGAAAGTTGTGTTCTGTGCTTGCCACACCAGATTTTTTTTGTCCACATATATTTTGCTTCTCGCGATATATTAAAATTCAAGATGTAAAATATGGGAAAATATTTATATTTTGTTGGCAACATTTCGAGTGTTTGTCGCACACATCTTCAGGGCAAGCAAAATTGTTAGGGTTTAGTACAGGTGGTGCTGTATTGAATGTTAATTTTATCTCTAAACATTTTCATAAAAAAATTCTAATTCATAAACGTATTGTAACATCATGCTATTTATGTAAACACTTGCTTTGATGATTGCTCCTACCTTCATGGGAATAAGTGTAGATGGCGCTGAAGCTTGTGTTCAACTTCATAGGAATGACTGTAGATGGTGCTGACGTCGTAACGGTCCCTTAGAGGTTAGTTCACTTAAGTTGGAGTCCTTATACATTACTTGAAAACGACTTTACAGAATAAGCAGTCGAAACGTTGTAGGGTATTTATATTTTTAATAAATAATTAATACAAATGTGGTCTATAATTAAAAACTTCCATAATAATGTTCATATTAGTTTGTAAAATCGTCATATGTCCAACAATAATCAGTAGGCGTACCGAGGGGGGGGCGGCCCGCCCCAGGCCCCGAGCCGGTATAGGCCCCATATATTTAAAAAAAAAAAATAAAATGGAAATTTCCCTTTGAGAGGCCCCGGGGCCCTTGCGGCAGGGCCGGATTTAGGAGCGAGAAAAAAATTTAGGCCCCACGCAAGAGAAAATGTTGCGCGAGACGGCACACGGGAAAAAATTTTGGTTCCGCGGAAGAGGAAATGTTCCACGGGCAGCAAAAATCTTGTGTCTTTAAAAAAAAGGAAAAATATTTTTTTTTGGATTTTGGTTCCGCGGGCGACAAAAAATTTAGTGTCTCAAAAAAAAAAGGTAAAATATTTTTTTTCGGACGGGGGAAAATTTCGGGTTCCGCGCAGAGGGAACATGTTCCGCGGGCGGCAAAGGTCCGCGGGCGACAAAAAATTAAGCGTCTCTCAAAAAAGGTAAAATATTTTTTCGGACGGGGAAAATTTTGGTTCCGCGCAAGAGAACATGTTCCGCGGGCGGCAAATTTTGGTTCCGCGGGCGGCAAAAATTAAGTGTCTCTCAAAAAAAAGGTAAAATATTTTTTCGGACGGGAAAATTTGGTTCCACAAAAAAAAAAAAAAAAAATTTTCACAGAAAAATTTTTAGGAGGGGGCGGCAAATTGAATTGTGCCCCCCCCCCTAAAAAAATCTCCTAGTTCCGGCCCTGCCTTGCGGTTCAGGGATATACAGTATTTTAAAAATATTTTTAAAAGGGGGTGAAGGACATTTAAAGATGAGCACCCCCAAAAAAAAAAAATTCAATATAGGGCACCCTCTTCTAGTGCCGCCCCAGGCTCCCAACTGCCTCGGTACGCCTCTGCAATAATAAACTATTCTTCAAAAAACCTTGCGACCAAAACCACACATTTAAATATATTTTTTCGGATAATTTATATGCTTTACTATAGTAAATGCAAGAAGTCCTGGCTCTAAGACCGCCGAAAGCGGGCGGCAGAGATATTTTCTTAAACAATTTAACCGAAAAATTAAAA
>JAKCPI010001971.1:0-16905 GCA_023213315.1 Euborellia annulipes | reverse complement strand
CAATTTGAAAGACTGATGATGAGGAAATAAAGTTTTCTCGAAACGTCTCATTAATTGTAACAAAATCGGAGGCTTTAATTTTGGCTGCACCTGCTTCCTTCCTTGTGTATAAATCAACAGCCACGTACTTCATTGGTTATATTTCAACAGCTAGCTGACGTTTCGGCTTTGGTCAAAGCCATCCTCAGAGCTGCTGTTGGTCTTCATATACATATATTTTGAATTGTATCCGGTATTAAAATTAATTTAGGATATAACATCAGGGAAAAAAAGTTTTCTGTTCAAGATCAACTTTTTTCCTTCTTCTATCACCAATACAATATATTTATTTTTTGTGCCTAATGTGATAATTGACTCAGGGCAGTACAATTTCATCTAATGATGATACAATTCAAAATATATGTATATGAAGACCAACAGCAGCTCTGAGGATGGCTTTGACCAAAGCCGAAACGTCA
Organism: Euborellia annulipes; assembly: GCA_023213315.1. Taxonomy (NCBI): domain Eukaryota; kingdom Metazoa; phylum Arthropoda; class Insecta; order Dermaptera; family Anisolabididae; genus Euborellia; species Euborellia annulipes. Next base: position 16,447 of record JAKCPI010001971.1, on the reverse strand, counting down.
GCTAGCTGTTGAAATATATTTTTAAAGAAAAAATTCTGGCTGCATTTTTCTTCCTACTTTCATTCCTGATAATTTATTATATATTTCAAATTTTCTAACTTAATTAATTTATAATATATTTTCAAATTACAAATAATGTTATAAACAATTTTTTTATAAATCTGGGCGTCTACATTATTTAAGATGGACAAATATACATTGCTAAGGCCAATACAATCTGCCTGATTAAACTATCAGACCTATTTGGTCCTTGCGGCAGAAAGTTTGGACACCTCTGGTCTAGAGATCATCATTCCCAAATTTTGAGAAAAATCATTTATTTAGATGAGAAAACACTCTTGATGTGTATTGCGGCACAAAACAATAATATTTAATTATTCTTTGTTGAAGAAAAAAAACTTTATTCTGATTCATAACCACAAAATCAAATAATTAATAAAACATATTGAAATTTGATTTGAAGCTGAAAGTTTTCAAATACAGTAAAATCCCTCTTAACCGGGCTGATCGGGACCGACACCCTGACCGGATAACATATTTTAATTAATCTCAACATTTGTTTAATACAAGAACCCAAACGCATGATTAAAACTCATAAGAAGCATCGAGTCATAGAGCAGCAAGTGCTGATGACGTCACAGACTGCACGAACTTTTATAGTCATAAAATTTTTAAATTCATTTTCTTTTACATAAATTCCAAGCTATATTTTCTTATTATTAAAGGCCCTTAATCTTCAATTGTTTTTTTATTCGTCACCCACTAATACTTCCTTTCAGGATTAACGGGAATTTGAATGGAGTTTGCACTAGTGGCAGCTAATATTTTGTTGCTTTTATTTCCCTAGGGAACGTACCCTCCCAGGAGCGAAAAGATATTCTCCAAAATCGAGTTACATCTTTATTTCTTTTATAAAACAAAGTCGAAGCAGATAAATTTTTAATTAAACCCCCTTCTAATTAACCTAAACTTTTTTTATCCCTCTTTAAAATTCCCTTTGGTCGTCCAGGTTCCCCCACTGGCCCACCGAAGGGTTGATCGCATACTCTTTCCTGGGGAGCATCTTCCTATTTCGGAAACATCCCGACCAGGAAGAGGCTGTTTGTTTAGACCATAATAATACTCCTCACACTAAAATCTCTAGATCTGTATCAACTCTTTGACTAAATACGTCAACCGGAAGTAGTAATTTACCTAATAAGGTTTTTTCAAACATTTTGAAATTTTTTATTGTTTTGTCATATTATGAATAATTTCTCTATTTTGAAAAGATTTTATTCTTTGATAAAATTGAAAAGGGTGAATAAATAGATCCAGAGCTAGTATTCAGGCAAATTTATTTATTTATAATTTGCCTGAATACTAGCTCTGGATCTATTTATTCACCCTTTTCAATAATATCCACCAGGCTGCCCCTATCTTCATCATCATCTTTGATAAAATATCAATCATCTTTTACAACTAACGTTCTTATCTTCTCAATACCAAAGGTATTAGGTAAAGGTCCTTGACATGTAAATCCTTTGTCTAAACAAACCTTTTAGAGCGGCTTTCAATGCAGCCTCAATTGTTCTACCTCATAGGGACTCACATGAATAGACTTTTCTAAAACTAGGTCAATTAGCAAAATATTCCTATTGAGAATTTCTAAAAAGATATTCTTCGAAAATTCTAAAAAAAATATGATAAATAACTTGAATCCCATTTCATAGATACAAGTTCAACAACAACAAGAGTTCTATCTTTTATTTCAAATAAACTTTCCTCTATTTTAACGTTTTAATATATAGGGTTTGAAAGTGTATATTATTATTTTACTTTAAATATAAAATACTAATTAACGGATTATGCTAGAAGCATGAAATTATTTTAAAAGATTCTTTGAAACAACCCAGAGTGCCCTCTTTTTCGATATTTGAAAAATGGCTTTTAATTTTCTATTAAATGAAGTTTGAAGTTTGAAGGAAAAAAATGAGTCAATTTATTAGTCCAATTTAAAATATCTGGTATGACTGACTCGCACAGCACACAACTTTCTCTAGCCAAAGGGCAAGTCACACCAGATTTTTTGTGTCGACATATATTTAGTTTCCGACAGTACGGTACATTTGAATTCAAGATGTAATAAAATTTATAAATATGAGAAAATATTTATATTTCGTTACCATGGCAAACATTTCTCCTATCTTTCCTATGAAGTACAAGAGTAATGTGGTCTTGAAAAGATTTCAAGGCGAAATGAGAATATATATTTTAAAGAGCAACTAAAAAATAATTGATTTTTAAATTTTAATCAAAATCGTTTGAGAAAAAACTGAAAAAGTACATCAGTAAAGTACTAATATTCTTTGGCTGATTTTGATTCTTCATGCTTTAAATTGAACCCAGACACACAGACAGACCATGTTGCGAAAACCACTTTTTTTGATTCATGGGACCTCAAAACGTGTATATCGATCAAATTCTCCACATCGAATTTTTGACAGAAATCCTATACTTTCTTTCTCTATATATACCAGTATATACGCTAGTAAATAGAAAGGTAAGGAATTGAGCTACAAAGCTGAAATTTTATATTTAAGTTAGGCACCAGTAGCGTATCCTCGCGTACCCGCTTTTTCCCAAAATCTCAGGCGGCTTTTTTTTTTTTGAAATTTCATAATAAATTCATTTTATATCACAAATCCAGAGAAAAATTACAAAAAAAGCCCGAATGAGATTCGAATATTTAAAAAAAGGTCCAACGAAAAACGGCGCCTCAATAGAGCTTCACCACCTCCGCCCTCAAAGGCTAGTTACGCCCGCTGTTAGGCACCTCCCTGGGGCGTGAAAATAAGCTTTTAACCAAAATTGGCCAAACAGTACTAGTACAGTGAGGGACAATATTAAGTCCCACCCATTCGTTTTCTCCTTGTGATTATTTCATTGTCTTTATAAAAGAAAATGAAAATCTTTATTGGAAATTTTCTAGGTTTAAACAATGAAAGTTGGCATTAAAAAATATATACAATTTTTATAAAAGCAATGAAATAATCACAAGTAGAAAACGCATGGGTGGGACTTAATATTGTCCCTCACTGTACTTTACTGATGTAGTTTTTCACTTATTTTTTCAAAATTCTCTCCAACGATTTTGTTTAAAATTCAAAATTCTATTAATTTTTAGATGCTGTTTAAAATGTATATTCTCATTTTGCTATTGAATTTTTTTTAAGTTCACTTTACTCTTGCACTTCATAGAAAAGATTAGAGAAATGGTTGCCATGGTAACAAAATATAAATATTTTCTCATACCTATAAATTTATATACCAAAAGTCGCGGGTTCGGACCTCAGGCAGTCCGATGATTTTTTTTAAGCCATTTGGATACCAAATTGTGTGTGAGTGTGAGTGAGAATGAGAAAAGAGTGTGAGTGTTAAAAAAATAAAAATTTACATCTTTCTGTGACCACCCTTGGTATAGAAGGCCAGCACGCTAGCCACTACATCAACCCTTTGAATTTAGTTAATTGATACATTAATGTTTCATTATTGATTAGGTTTTTCTTTGTTTGTTCTTTTGTTATGTACATAGTTCTAGATGATCCCAACCATCAAACTCAACTGAATAAATAATAAAACAACTCCAACTTTCTTCCTTTTCACCTATCCTATTTTTTCAAAAAGACTCTTAAGTTTTTTTTGGCCAAAGCGATTTGTTTAACTCAATAGAGGCTTCCTCCTTGGCTGCTGTCCTCCACATCACATTAATAAAAAATTTATATTCTATTTGATTAGAAACTGAAGGTTTTAAAATACTTATTTTAATTAATCTCAAAATTTGAATGGATTTGCAATAAATAGAAAAAGTACTTACACGAACAGGCGACGTAAACAGCGGTGGTATCTCACTGGAAGCACTGCATGGTTGAACATTAGCTTGATAAGTAATTCCTGGCATCTTGAAGTAATTTGGAGAATTCGCACACAAGAAAATAATATATAGGCTAAGGGAAAGTAGAAATTCACAAACTGCACTGAACAGATCTTAACACTCTGACGATGTGAGCTGGAATCAGGGGGTTGCAACTCACAAGGTTTGACAGTTCTAAACAAAAAGTGACGTCACAACCAAAAAAACCTCCAGATCTAGGTAAGCGCTAGTGTCGCTTCTGCTGTGATGGTGGGGGTAACAAATTCTCCAGTCGCCAATCTGTTCCGACCAGGTTAACTTAAAGCAATATACAAGCACCTAAGAAAAAGTTCTCCACGTGTTATAACATTTTCTTTCCGTTTGTTGATGAAAATATTTTTTACATTTTTTCATTTTATTGTTTTTTATTTATTATATTTTTTTATATATTTATTAATTATTTTTTTCAGCTATATTTATTAACGATTTTTTTTTCAGCTTGTGTGATATTTATTTCTAATAAATTTTTTTTTTTAGTAACAATATTTTTCATATAATTTTTTTTTTTGAGGTCTTTTGCACAATCAGTGACCATTTAAACCACGTCTCTATTTAATTCAATTCATCAATAGATTGGTATTATTTTGAATATATATCTCGATACAATTAGGATTTTTTTCCTACGTTTTTCTAGAGCAATGCCTTTCGTATGTTGTGTTCGCTCTTGCAAAAATACAAGCAAAGAAACTCGTTTGCATCGTTTTCCAAGGGATCCCGAGGTAAGAAAATAATAATTTGTAATTTTCTTTTACGAGTTTTTAATAGCAAATTTCAACCAACCACCTTATATTCCAGTTATGCAGAAAATGGATGGCTAAAATCCTATTAACGGCTGATTAACAACAAAGCATGGCAGACTTTTTGAATAAATTTTGTTCTCCTTATATAAAATAAAGTTATCTTTTTCAAAAAGCATAATAGATTAAATCCTGTCTTACCCATTTTTAATGATAAAGACAATTCCAACAAATATTTCATCTTTTATATATATATATATATATTTTTTTTTTTTAGTCGAATAAAATATATTTTGTTTTAAATAATTAAATTTTTTTCCATTATATACACCTTTTTCTTCTCCATATCTATCTCATCAAACATTACCATTGCCATAATATAAAAAGTATTTTATATAAATATATAATACAAAATAATCACATTCCTATATTTAAATATCATAATCCTCACAAATGTATCCGAACACTAAAGTTTTTGAATTTTCATTTTTTTTAATGATTAATTATTATTGGTTGTGTAAACAATGTATTTAAAAAACGAATTGAATTTTTTATAAGAAACCAATAATAATAATAATCATAATAAAAAAATTGAAGATTCAAAACCTTCACTGCTCAGGTACATTTGTAGAGCAACACGAAATAGTATTATTATTATTATTAGTAGTAGTAGTAGTAGTAGTAGCAGCAGGAAGAGAATTTTCAAACCAAGCGCCCATTTAAAGCCACGCCCCTGGAGGTAAAATTCTGAGAATCAGCCAGGCAGCACATAACTGTCAAAACCCCTTGTTGCATATCTATATTATCTATGGCTGGAATGAACGAAAAATACAAAAATCCCTTTGCAGCTGAGCTCTGAAGGGGGCGGAGTTTGAGAATGACGTCTGACCAATAGGAGATACTGTAAGATCTGGTCGGGCGGGTAGTGGTGGGGGCACTCGGAGGCCCTTCCCCTCCTACTCCTTGAGACCACACAAGTGGCTACGATTATTCTCAAATAGACTATTTTATTTTATTTTTTTTGCCATGTTATGATAAATTACTCTATTTTACCGTTACACCTAGTTTCTTCTTAAAAAGACCTCTTTTAATCTCTCATAATGATACTGAGATTTATTAAACATTTTATATGATTAAAATTTAAATAAAATAAAGATAAAAATGTCAAAACTTTATTTAGTAACGCCATATTTTTACAATTTTAAAATAACACCGGTTTTTGGGTCTGTCTTATGCATAAGAAATTTTCGTTTTATCTATGATAAAAATAATTTTAAAGTGAAGCTTTTATTTTATCCCCTCAAATTTGTTCGCTCTTCTATCAGCATGTCGCGTTACAAGTGACGTCAAAGGCAGTGACGCTACAAGCCATGACGTCTCAAGCCGTGACGTAATAAAAAAAATATGAAAGTTGAAATTTAATATATATGACTAATTATAACAAAATAATTGTGAGATTTAATTATTCAATTTTTAAATTGATAAAATATAATTTTTTTAAATAATTTAAAATGATTCAAATCTTCAATTTCTAAATAAATATTGTCCTCAGTTTTTAATATGCCTCTATTGATTTCCCATTTTCCAATTATTAAGTTAAGATTAAAAACGCGATTTTAATATCCTTAATTGAATCATTTTCTCGCTGTTGAAGCGCTCTTAAAACAATAAAAAAAAAAAAAGAATAATTTTCTGCAAATTTTCAGTTAAACGCCTACGATCCGAAAAAAAGTTTCACTTGCATCGAGGTTTCATAAAACCACACAATGATCAAGTTTTTGATCAAAGTTTGCTTTTGTAGAAACTATAGTTTCTACAAAAGCAAACTCAACTTGACTCAACTGAAACCACGTTGACTCAAAGTTTTCTTTTTATCAGTGTAGAGCCTGTTTTAAATTACGATTAGAATAGTTTTTGCTGAACATCAGAGTCTTTTTAATATAAGATTTGTGATAAATAGAGCCCAGATTGCTATGCAATTGCATATTCTATATATTTGCTAACATGTACGTCTCGGAAAACCAATTTTCCATCCGAATCTTGCCCCCTTGGCACTATGGTTCAAATTTTATATTGCACACTAGCCCCCTGGACCCTCCTCCAGCTGGCTCGGGCCCGCCTTCGGCAGACCGTCGCCTCTTCTTAATTATGAGAAACGGGCTGGTGACTAGACAGGGGACTACGCCCCCTGGACCCTCCTCGCCTTTTCTTAATTATGAAAAATTTTTTTTTCCACTTTTTTCTCATTCACACAGTCTTTTCGGCAACTTAGGCCATTTATGACTTTTAAACGATATTCGTATCTTAAATATATTTATTGGGGGTCCGGCATTCTTATTTAAGCCATTAGGTATCCAAATGGCTTAAATAAGATCATCGGACTGCCTGGGTCCGAACCCGCGACGTTTGGTATAGGAGGTAGGCACGCTACCTACTACGCCAGACCCGGGGCCCAAAGAAAATTATTACTTCGTATTCCATTCCAGTGCCGGCTTGATGATTTGTTTACATTCATAGAATATATAAATGCAAAGAATATATAAATATTTCTCTATACATTTCCTATGTGAGAAATCGTAACTTTAGGAAATTAATATCTCAAAAAGTTTTAGGAATTTCGGGACCTGAGTATTTTTCCGGGACTCTCCATAACGTCCTCTATAAGCCTGCAAAATTTCAACGAGAAGTTGGTCAAATAGAGCATGACAGACGGACGGACAGTTGAACAGACAGAATGACACACATATAGATTTTTGCATATTTGGTGAATATTGCATAAAGTTGCATATTTAAAACTTTATACACTTTTTAAAAATATTTCGGCAAAAGTTTTATTTGGAGTGACTTTTGAATCAGATGTAAAATAAATATTTTACACAACAATTGCGCCGTTTTATTGTCACACTTCAGCCCTGAGGATGGTCGCAAGTCTGACGGAAACGTCGGCTTGAAGTATCTAATAAACGAAATAGAAATAGCTGCCGGGGTCTTCCGCAGGCGGGTCCGAGCCACCTGAGGGAGGTCCAGGGGAGCGAAGCCTCCCGGCTAGGCGGGCGGTGAGGCTAGTGATTATAAATTTTACCTTTTGACTAGGGTTCGACCGAAACAAGATTTTCAGCCGGAACCAAATTTCGGCCTCATTCTTAGTTTCGGCTGAAACTCGTATTTCCTAAAAAAATTCATATCATTTTTACGTTTTACTTTCTCTTACCTATGTATATATGTAATATATATATAGAGAGAAAGTATTGGATTCATGTCAAAAATTCGATGTCGAGATTTTGATGGATCTTCACGTTTTGAGGTCCCCTGAATCCAAAAAAGTGGTTTTCGCGACATGGTCTGTCTGTGTGTGTGTCTGTGTGTCTGTCTGTCTGTGTGTGTGTGTGTGTGTGTGTGTGTGTGTTCAATTTTAAGCATGAAGGAATTGAGCTACGAGGTTGAAATTTTATATTTAAGTTAAACACCCCCCGGGACCGGAAAAATAAGCTTTTAATCAAAATCGGCCAAAGAGTACTAGTACTTTACTTTTACTTTTACTTTTACTTTTACTTTACTTTTACTTTACTTTTTCAGTTTTTTTCGATTTTCTCAAAATTCGCTCTAACGATTTTGATTAAAATGCAAAAATCAATTATTTTTTAGATGCTCTTTCAAATGTATATTCTCGTTTTGCCCTCAAAATTGTTTGAAGCACACTTTACTCTTGTGCTTCATAGGAAAGATAGGAGAAATGGTTGCCATGGTAACAAAATATAAATATTTTCCCATACTCTAAATTTTACATCTGAATTCAAATATTCCCTACTGCCGGGAACTAAATACATGCCGACACAAAAAATCTGGTGTGACAAGCACAGTACACAACTTTCGATTACCGAAGGTAAGAGAAAGTTGTGTGCTGTGCGCCAGGCACACCAGATTTTTTGTTTTTGTTTTTTGAAATTTTTTCCGCCCCTCATCATTTTACCTCTTTTTTTAGGAAGACTAAATTTTTTCCACACCTTTTCCGTTTTGGGGAAAATTTTTTTCGCTCTCAAGTGCAAATCATTTGACTTTTCTTTTTTTTTTTTGTAAGCGAGTCTCATCCCATCTTTTTCAGATTCAGGTTTCGGCTACTTTTTGGCCGAAACCGAAACTTGTGGCCGAAACCAGGATTTTTAGCCGAAACTGGCCGAAACTGAAACCGAATATTCGGTCGGTTCTTACTTTTGACAGAACAAAACTTTCGACTCGCTTCTCTCCAGATTGTTTTGAAAAAAAAATTAAGTGTTGGCTGTGTCTTCTACACAGTCGGTGGCTTCTTAACGTCTTTTGCTTGACTTCGAAAAAAAAATTTTTTCTCTTACCTATATTGAAATATAAAGAGAGAACGTATTGTTTTTTTTTTTTTTACTAGTAGTTTGTTTTCATAAATAAACATGTTCAAACATTTTCATTGAAACAATATATGACAGGTGTGGCCAAACTTTTATCCATTAAGGGCGACTTATGCTTAAAAAATGAGGTTTTTCGAGAAAAAAAACTAATTTTGGAGTTAATTACTCGGGATTTTTTTATTTATTCTATTAGAGGTTTTCTTTCTGCATCAAATGACATCCCATTTAGTCTGATCTGGTTAGCCCTTCGGAATCTACAGGGGCTTAAAATTTCAAATAAGAATTTACCGCAGCGCGGTAAAATAAAATGATAGGAAAAAATAAATGGTGAAATCTTTAGCTGAAAACTCATTCTTTCTAACCGTATATTCGCCATAATTATACCTCTTAAGACAGAGGAGTTATTCGAGCCGATAAACTTTTTTCGTGCATGCCCCTCTAACATGCCACTATAGACACATGAAGTAAGACGTTGTCACGTCAAAAAAAAATCATAACAAAAAATTCGTCATGTGTCTATTTTTTTTTAAAATTCTTTTTTTAAATAAAAGCATTTTTGTTTTTGCTATTCTAGACTATTTTTAAAAACTAACGTTCTTATCTTCTTAATCCCTTCTGGCTTGGCATTTAAATCCTTTGTCTAAAGAAACCTTTTAGAGCGGCTTTCAATGCAGCCTCAATTGTTCTAGGGTCTTAGGGCCTCCCATGAATGGACTTTTCTAAAACTAGCAAATAGCAAAATATACCTATTGAGACTTTCTTTCTTAACTCTCTCCGTACCTTCAAAATGTTATCTTTTAAATCCTTTCAGGATTATTTTCGACCCAATTTATATTTTTGTAAAAAAATTTATTTTTTTTTAGGAAAATAATAAAACAAAGTTCAATTTTTGGTAAAGGCGCATATGGAAGAATTTACAGATAAATTATTATATATATGGGTCATTCCATGCCAAATCGACAAATTTTTTTCCTGACCCCCGCGCATTTCGCTGAAAATTTCCTATCTTTTTTCTACCCCTTAAAAGGCATTTTTGAGAATTTTTTCAAATTTTTTTACCCAACTAAAAAAAAGTTATGGATTTTTGAAAAAATTGCTCTTTTTTTTCAAATAACTATAACTTTACTTTTTTAAAATTGATATTTCGGAACCCCGCGAGGCTATAAAAATTTTGTTTTTTAATGTAATTTTCAGAAAAAATACAAAAATTATTTCAGAAGCCTCGATATATGAAATATTTCAGTTTTTTTGAAAAACCATAATTTTATTTCGACCATTTTTTTTTATTTTTTTTAACTAAAAATAAACTTCAACTAATTCTACAATATCCCCCCTAACTTCAAGATGTGCCGACGATTGTTCTATTTTTTTTTTTTTTGGTTATAAAAAATTTTTTTGAAATTTGGTTTATTTTTTACGTAACTTTTTTATGGAATTTTTTCAGCTTTCCGTGAAACTTTAGAAGTTGAAAAATGATATTTTATTCGAAAATTTTGAGTCTTAATACTAAAAATTGTTTTTTTTTTCAGTCTCGTACTTTACCGACAAAAAAACAATTTTTAGTATGATGACTTAAAATTTTCGAATAAAATATCATTTTTCAACTTCTAAAGTTTCACGAGAAAGCTGAAAAAATTTCATAAAAAAGTTACGTAAAAAATAAACCAAATTTCAAAAAAATTTTTTTATAACCAAAAAAAAAAAAAAATAGAAGCAATCGTCGGCACATCTTGAAATTAGGGGGGATAATTGTAGAATTAGTTGAAGTTTATTTTTAGTTAAAAAAAAAAAAAAAAAATGGTCGAAATAAAATTATGGTTTTTTCAAAAAAACTGAAATATTTCATATATCCGGGCTTCTGAAATAATTTTTGTATTTTTTTTCTGAAAACTACATTAAAAAACAAAATTTTTATAGCCTTGCGGGGTTCCGAAATATCAATTTTAAAAAAAGTTATAGTTATTTGAAAAAAAAGAGCGGTTTTTTTTTCAAAAAATCCATAACTTTTTTTTAGTTGGGTAAAAAAATTTGAAAAAAATTCTCAAAAATGTCTTTGAAGGGGTAGAAAAAAAGATAGGAAATTTTCAGCGAAATCCGCGGGGTCAAGAAAAAATTTGTCGATTTGTCATGGAATGACCCATATAGAAAGAGTATAAAGTATTGGATTCATGTCAAAAATCCGATGTCGAGATTTTGATTGATCTTCACGTTTTGAGGTCCCCTGAATCCAAAAAAGTGATTTTCGCGACATGGTCTGTTTGTCTGTGTGTCTGTGTGTCTGTGAGTGTGTGGGTGGGTTTGTGTTCAATTTTAAGTAGGGCTGGACGGTAATGGATTTTCATTACCGACCTCGATAATGAAAAAAACCGGTTTTTCTCGAAAGTCGGTAAAAATTTTTACCGCCCGCGGAACCAAAGTTTGCCGCCGCGGAACATTTTTTTTTTTTGCGGAACCAAAATTTTTCCCGGCCGAAAAAATATTTTACCTTTTTACTTTCTCTTACCTCTATATATGTTAATATATAGAGAGAGAAAGTATTGGATTCATGTCAAAAATTCGATGTCGAGATTTTGATGGATCTTTACGTTTGGAGGTCCCCTGAATCCAAAAAAGTGGTTTTCGCGACATGGTCTGTCTGTCTGTCTGTCTGTGTGTGTGTGTCTGTCTGTCTGTGAACAAAATATCTCAAGAACGAAAAGAGCTAAGAGGTTGAAATTTTATATTTAAGTTAGGCACCCCCATGGGACGTGACACGAAGCTTTTGAACAAAATCGACCAAAGAGTACTAGTACTTTACTGATGCACTTTTTCAGTTTTTTTCGATTTTCTCAAAATTTGCTCCAACGATTTTTTTTTAAATTCAAAAATCAATTATTTTTTAGATTCTCTTTAAAATGTATATTCTCATTTTGTGATTGAAATCTTCTGAAGACCACTTTACTCTTGTTCTCCATAGAAAAGATAGGAGAAATGGTTGCCATGGTAACAACATATAAATATTTTGCCATACTTATAAATTTTACAACTTGAAATTCGAATGTACCCTATTATCGGAAACTAAATACATGTCGACACAAAAAATCTGGTGTGACAAGCACAGTACACAACATTCGATTACCGAAGGTAAGAGAAAGTTGTGTGCTTTGCGCCAGTCACACCAGATTTTTTTTTTTAGAGACGCCAATTTTTTTGCCGAAACATTTTTTTTTTCACGGGACCAAAATTTTCCCCCCGGCCGGAAAAAGGAAAAATATTTTACCTTTTTTTTTAGAGACGCCAATTTTTTTGCCGCCCGCGGAACAGAAATTTGCCGCCGCGCAACCACAATTTGGTTTGCTGCCGCGGAACATTTTTTTTCTCGCCGAACCAAAATTTTTTACCGCCCGAAAAAATAGGTTTTTACCGGCTTTCGAAAAAAAAACCGGTTTTTACCGAATTAGAGGTTCGTTACCGCGTTTTCGGTAAAAAATTTTTACCGGTTTTTACCGGTAAACCGGTTTACCGTCCAGCCCTAATTTTAAGCATGAAGGAATTGAGCTAGGAGGTTGTTATGAGGTAAAATGATTAATTGAATAAATGTTAATTAAACGGATCACAACCTCGTTATTTATTTATTTTTTTAACAGAAAAGAATACAAAAAAAATGTTGATAACATACAATATTGTTGGATTTCGTGGTCCTCGTGAACGCTCCAAAGCCGATGAACTTAACTCAGTATATTCGTCTTCTATATTTCTTTTTTACAACGCTTTTATTAACTTGCTTTCCGACAAATCTGCAAATCGAAAATACGACCACTTTTACTTAACCTAGAGCTTTGAAATTTTATACACATATGTAACTCCCGTGACAATGCAATATTTGATGTGTCTCATCTTTGTAGGTCAATTAATTACAAAATGGCGGCCAATCAAAAAAAGAGGTGGGGAAGTTTTATAATCAAAATTTCTCCTATTTATAATTAATTTAGAGTTTTGAGCATTGGCAGAGGTGTTCAATAGACTTAACTCTACAAAATGTGCTATTCAAAATAATTAAAAATTAATTAAATTCAGATTAGCGGCCTGCTAATCACATTTCCATTGGTCGGCCCGACAAAGTTAGCGATTGAAATTACGACCAGTTCTACGAAACAAAAAATCTGTTGTGCGGCCAGTCACAGCATTTTTTTTAAGTATTCGAATCTCGTTCGGGCTTTTTTTGTAATTTTTTCTCCGGATTTATGATATAAAATGAATTTATTATGAAATTTCAAAAACAAAAAGCCGGAGATTTTGGGAAAAAGCGGATGCGCGAGGGGGCGAGGGGAGGGGGAGCGCCCCCCTTCGCCCCCACCTGGATACGCTACTGCTAGCTGGCCAAGTAGAGATCTTGCACTTTTTATATGCCACCAACTATTGTAAATTCAAGAAACTTCTTTGAGTGCTATTATAGAGCGATATGTAAAGAATGCAAAAGCCCAGGGGCGTATATAGAAATTTTTTTCGGGGGGGGCCCGAAATCAAAAATTCTTTTGAGGAAATTTTTTTTTTTAAGAAACTATATTTTTTTTCACACTTAAATTTTTTGGGGAACTTTTTTTCTATTGCGGAACCAAAGTTGTCCATCCTGTGGAAAAATTTGTTGCGCTGATGTCTGTATATCCCTATATATGTATATGTGTTTGGGAAATTTCGGGGGGGGGGCCGGGCCCCCTCGGCCCCCCTTATATACGCCCCTGGCAAAGCCCTTCAATTTATAAACATAAAAAAAAATTTATTATTTGTTGCCATGGCAACCATTTCTCCTATCTTTCAATGGGGCCGGTGGGTCTGGGGGAGTGGGGTAACCCTCAGTCAACTATTATTATTATTATTTGAAATTCCTATCGGGATCCCCATTTATTTACCCGAGGGGCTTTCGTGCACGGAGACACACACCTCAAACCCGTAGCCATCTACCCGGCACCCCGTGAAGTTACAACATTTCCTACCTCTAGCTCCTCCTCCTCCTGCATTCAGTTCAAGCTAGTGAACTATTCCTTATTTCTAATTCCCCCCAGTTCCTTTTATCCAACCTCTTCTATGCTATGGAGGATGTCCTGGTTTGAGGAGGGACTCCCTCTGCACCGACTCCTTTCGAAGAATGCATCACTGTGAGGGAACCTTCTTTACGTCCCTTCCACAGGACGGGATGTCACAGCAACTCCCTCTCCTCGTAGAGTTGCCTGGGGGCTATTGTGGTGAGATCCAATATTCCGATCCAGTGTCTGCTTGAGGATTGGTTTATATTAAATAAATATTTTTTATTTAATGAAAAATCCCGCGCGCCCAGAGTCTGAACAGGGACCGACACCCTAGCCCACTACACCAGCGAGCCCTCTCACACCGCCAGCCAAAGATATCCTAAATTATATGATAAAACAAAAGAAAATTCAAATTGTTTTGATAAGAGCTTAAAAATGAGATTAGTTCACATTTCCGCCGCTAGAGTGCTCTGATGGTATTTTTGCTATTAAAAAGAAGAGAATTTATTAATTTCTTAATTATTTAGAGAGTTTTAGTACATTTGGGGATACTAATCCTAGAAAGAATCCTTGTTTAAAAGAGAATTGATAAAAAGTGATTTGAAATGGTTAGAGGGAAATTGTTGAATAACATTTAAAGCTGGACGCATGAATGTGAGAGAAATGAGAGGTGTATGAGTATATATAGTTAGGAGAGGGGAAGAGAGAGCATACTTACCTGGCGCAGGGGTTACCATGATCACGAAGGTGGTTCCCTCATGGAGAGACCTGTCCATTGCACTTCGGACCTTATTTTCTTTTTTTTCAGAAATTTAAATAAATATTCATTAGACATGGGTCATTACTCGATTTTGCTGTACCAGGTACCAGCTGTTACAGGTACTTGTTCTGACCCGATATTTTTACCTGATACTTTTGTACCCGAAACAAATTTCACCCAGCAACGCTAACTTTACATTAATTCAAGTCAATAACAACGTGTCTAACATTTTTTCAAATGTTTTCTACCCTATTTATTCTTGTGTTGAGAACAAACTCATAATTATCCATTACTAAAGAGTTTTCCAAACTGAGTGAACTGACATGTCTCCAAATTTAAAATGTCAATTTATATACTGCATTAGAAAAATAATTAACAAATTTCTGTGCCGGCGAACGAAATTTAATTTAATTCTATTCATTATGTATTTCAATTCACAGTTACATATATTTTTATTTTTTTAATTAATGTTTTTATATATAAAAAAAAAAAATAGTTTCAAAGTAAAAAATCAGATAACTTATTTATTAAAAAAAAAATATATTTTTTTCATTTCTGCTCTCTTTCTTAAAGTGAATAAAAGAGAAATAATGTATAAGTAATAATTAGATTTGTATTTAATTATTATAGGGCCTAGTGAGAAAAGTAGAGTAAAAAATGTAAAAATGATTCGGAATGACGTTCGAAAAGCGCGCCAGAGCTAGCGAAATTGCCCTGTCAGGAGAGAAGGGAGACGGGGGCGGGGCGTCGCGAGTTGAGGGTCGCAAGAGAGAGAAGGAATGAGAGAACAGGAGATACGAAAACTGTATCGGGTAAAGAAAAGACGCTCCTAAAGTGAAAAGAAAGTATTTGATCAATGCGCAAGCGCGAGCGAGATATCAGGTTCGAGTGAGAAACGAATACCGAGCAAATAACATATACTTTTTTTCAGTCTCGTTATTTGAGTATCAACAACTCGGGCATACTCGACTGGACCTGAACAGGACGCGTATTCCTTTCTCACTCGTATCTGATATCTCGCGCATGCGCATTGATCAAATACTTGCTTTTCACTTAGAGCGTCGTTCTTACCCGATACAGTTTTCGTATCGCCTGCTCTCTCATCCTTCTTTGCGACCCTCAACTCGGCGACGCCCCGCCGCCCCGTCTCTTCTCTCCTGACAGCCATTTCGCTATTGCTCTGGCGCGCTTTTCGAACGTCATTCCGAATCATTTTTACATTTTTTACTCTACTTTTCTCACTAGGCCCTATAATAATTAAATACCAAATCTAATTATTACTTATACATTATTTCTCTTTTCTTCACTTTAAGAAAGAGAGCAGAAATGAAAAAATATATATTTTTTTTTAATAAATAAGTTATCTGATTTTTACTTTGGTATTTAAATACCTGATATTTTTTGCTCGTACCCATTATGTTGTACCTGTTACTTTTTCCTACCTGATACAAAATATCAGATTGATACAGTATCACCCATGTCTAATTCGGACGGGTTACCCGTGCGATTGCCCCAAATGTGGGCAACTCGGGCGCGTAATTTTTGGTAGTCGGGTCTCGCGTTCGCGCTAACCCGGACATTTTATCTCAATTAAAACAAAATATAAATTGAGC
>JAKCPI010001969.1:0-29889 GCA_023213315.1 Euborellia annulipes | reverse complement strand
TAATATTTATATATCAAACGTATCAAAAGTATAATATATCATTAATATTAATATTAAATTATATTCGGAGTTAAAGAAAAGACGTGGAGAACTTCGTTCCTGGCGGGAGTCCCACGAGCCCACATGTTTGCTTTTATTTAGATTATTATAGAAATAAACAGCAAAAAATTCCCCCCCGTACTCTCAGAGTTCTCTAAAATATTTTTTTGCTTTTGAAATTCTATCTAAACATTAATTTATACATTCTCTTTATACTTTGTAAAGAGCATCATGAATAAAAACTTTTTCTAAAGTTATCTTTAAATCTTCTCTCTAAAAGTCTAATTATAAAATATCAACATACTTATCTTTCGACCATTTAAATAACTAAATTATTAAAAAGTAAAAATTCAAAAGTTTTATTATCTAATTTGTAATGTCATTTCCGCTTCAGTGATTTTTCATTTTATTTGAATATTATTATAATAATATTAGATAATAGATGCTTTTTTATGAAAAAAATATAACCTAGAATAGATAAAGTAAAATTTTAAATACATTTATTATTCCTAATTTTCCTATTTTTTTTTTTTTTTTTTTTTTTTTTTTTTATAAAAAAAAACATTCACACTTTTTTTCTCATTCAAACTCACATTCACACACACATTCACTCATTCTTTTCGGCAACTTAGGCCATTTAAGACTTTAGACGATAACCGTTATGAATATATATTATTTGGGGTCCAGGCATTCTTATTTAAGCCATTTGGTATCCAAATGCCTTAAATAAAATTATCGGACTGCCTGAGGTCAGAACCCGCGACGTTCGGTATAGAAGATAGACACGCTACCAACTACTCCAAGCCCCGTTGGCACATTTATTATTATTATTATTTAAAATTCCTATCGGGATTCCCGTTTATTTGCCCGAAACACACACTTCAAACCTCTGGCCGTTGCCTTCCATCTACCGGCACCTCGTGAAGTTACATTATTTCCTATCTCTGATTCCTTCTCTTGCTTTCGTCTCTATTTAGTGAACTAATTCTTGTTTCTGGTTTCCCTCGGTTCCTTTTTATCCAACCTCTTCTATGCTGGGGAGGAGGGACTTCCTCAGCACCGGCGTGTAGCCTGTTCCTTTTGAAGCATGCATCACTGAGAGGGAACCTTCTTTATGTCCCTTCCACAGGACGGGATGTCACAGCAACTCCCTAAAGTTTCCTGGGGGCTATTGTGGTGAGATCCTTTATTTCAATCCAGTGCTGCTTGAGGATTTGTTTAAATTAGGTAAATATTTATTTAATGAAAAAATCCCTCCCGCCAGGATTTGAACACGGATCTTCTTTGTAGAAAGCTGCCACCCTAGCCCGCTACACTAGCGAGCCTCCTATTTTCTCATCCTTTTGATTTTTTTGCGGTATCGTAAAAATATTTCGTACAAACCAAACGTGCCGATTAAACCGCTTGATCCAGATCCCATCATTTATACATGTATACTGTGCTAGCACATGTATGTATAAACATATTTAGCCAAGCCTCTGATTGATGATATTTAGCGAAATCAATTATCCATGTATTATAATGTCTGAGTCAATCAGCCGAGAAGGACTAAGTGAGTGAGGGCCAAAACCCCCATCATTAACATCATCATCATCATACATTAATACACACATACACACAGTGATGACTGTAAATCGCTTGACCAGTTTCTGGTAAAAGATTTTTTTAATTGCATTTAGGTAAATTGATTGAATGCAATCTGATTGTAGGCGGTTCTGTTTAACAAGTTTTAAATATTTCGGGAACTGCAATTGCATCGCTGTTGGATTATCCTGCTGCATATAAATAGTAATTGGCTTACAAACGAGGTGAAGCCAATTGCAGCCGGACGTAACATAAATATACTCACTGAACACCATCACTAGGGCTTGATAATCGAGAAATTTATAATAATATTGCTGTTGAGACGTATGTTGGAATTTTAATATCGGATTTAGCGCGCCAGGAAATATAAAATAAATTATCGTTGTTTGAAATCTCATTCCCTTTTCCATTTGATATGAAAATTCATTATTTATATGAATGGCCTCCTCCTCTCTACTAACCTCTTTTCATTATATATTTATTTTAAAGTAGGGTGGGAGCGCAAATTCGTCTGATACATAGAGAATACTAAAGTTGAAGCAAGGAGCTTGACGCACTTTTTCTTTTTCTTTGAAAATGTTTTTATAATTTTGCAGCATTAATTATAATTTAGTTATAAAAAAAAAAAAAATCTAATAATTTTGTATATATTCGTATTCAAATATACGTATAAAAGATAACTCATGGTTTTTCTTACTTATTTTAGGAATATCAAAGTTATGACTAGAGAGCGGAAAAAAGTCTCTTATTTTGGGAAAAAAGTCGCCTTTAAAGTCTATTCTTTTTTTAGCCAAATAATCGGTAAAAAGTCGTGTCAATTTGAACAATTAATGATATAGTAAAAAGTCAAAAAAACACCTATTAGGAAAATTTGCCATGAGATGTCAGAATGGTAGCTAATAATATTTAATGCATTTGGTTGATTTTCATTGATCTTTTAACAATAAATACTTTATAAATGTTATTATATATTATGTATCTTTTATAAAAGCATACAAATATATAAATATAGGCCAGATATAGGCTAAAAGGGAAACTGAAAGAACCGGCTGTTAGACTAGCCTGACATCTTTTGCAAGAGTGCTGAACTATTTGACAGTTAATTTTTAAATAAATCATCTAAGCTTACTTAAAATTTTTTTTTTTAATAATATGTAATTAATAAATTCATTTTTTAAATTAAAAAAAAAATTAAAATTATTGGGACAGTTTGTTTTTCTGTATTTGCTTGATTATAAAAAAATTAATTTCCATAATTTTTTAATAAGTGATTAAAAAATTATAACCTTCTGTCCCAATAATCCTTTATTAATATAATGCATTAAAAAAAACGGCATTGAAAAATTCCTTATAATAGTTTAGTTTTTTTTTTTTAAGGACGTTCAGAAAGCCACTCGTACTCCCCCTTAACGAATTATATTTATAGAATTTGAATAAATTTCCATTTTTTCCCGATTATCTCTTTAAATGCTTTCTTTTTGGAGAGATTATTTAGATGGATGTTTTCATATCCTTCTAATAAAAAGTTTGATACAAAAGTTACTGCTTTTTGTAGGGCTATAAAGGGGAAATATAATGTTTTAATATTTTACTTATTGAAAAAGATAAACATGAAATTGTTTTAACATGGTTTTAATATAAGTATATAGAACTGTCTGAATAGGCTATTTGATAGGATATAATGGATAAAACCAATAATTTAAAAATTTTGAATTTTGAGGGAAATACACGTTTTGCGGCCTCTTGAATTCACAAAAGTGGGTCCTGTCAAATGGACTATCTTTTTTTTTTTCAAAAGTCATTTCGGCTGCTGAGGCCATTTGACTTTATACATTTATTATATGGCCCCCCCCCCGGGTTTGGCGTAGTAGGTAGCGTGCCTACCTCCTATACTAAACGTTGCGGGTTCGGACCCGAGCAGTCCGATGATTTTATTTAAGCCATTTGGATACCAGATAGCTTAAATAGAAATGTGTGCCTGTGAACAAGAGCTAGGAGGTTGAATTTGATATTTTAGTCTGTAACTCCACTGGCACAAATCTTTTGAACAAAAAGTAGTAGTACTGTACTGAAATATTCTTTCAGTTTTTTGATTTTCTCAAATTTACTTTAAGGATTTTGATTAATCAAATCAATTAATTTTAATTAAAATTAATAAATCAAATATTTTTTAGATGTTCTTTGAAATTTATTTAATACTTCTATTGGTCTGAATTGCTAAAAAAATCTACAGTACATTCGGCTTTATATTTAACTGACAAGCCTTTACTTTATCTTCTAAAATTCTAGCTGGAGGGAATACGCCCAAAACAAATGTTCAACTTTACAATCTAAAAATTGGAAAAAATATCGAGAAATATGTTTGATGTCAAAAAATGTTATCATCAAATTTCACTTTCTGTTTGTAAAAGATTATATTACATGACGACTGATTCGGGATCTCAAGAAGAACAAAAAAGCAACTCATTGCTTATTCTCTGTTGTCGAAAAACAAAGGAAAGAACTCAAATCGAAATTGACAATCAATTATTAGTATTTGCGACTTGTCATCTTCCATTTCTTATCCGTACTTAAAAAATCTGGTGTGACTGGCGCACAGCACACAACTTTCTCTTACCCTTCGGTAAGAGAAAGTTGCGCACCGTGCTGGTCACACCAGATTTTTTGTGTCGAGATATATTTAGTTTCCCATAGCACCTTAGTTTCAAACTTGCATTTTAAATGTTGACTGCTTCAAATAAACTATGGTTATTTTTCAAAATTTTAATCTCATATTTGGACATTTTATACACAATATAGATTCGTAAATAAATACAAAATTTCATAAGAATTGGAAAAAAAAATTTTAAATGCCTAAAAAGTTCCAAAGGGGACCCCCTTTTGAATCGAAATTAACATACAAATCCCTATAGGAAATTAACATTGGTCAAATGCGAAGATTAGGTGGAAAGTTTAAAACGCGTAGAAAGAGAGAAGATAATTTTGTGAGAGAGAGAGAGAGAGATATATGTTTTCTCCGAAACAATTACAGGCAGAAATAAAATAAAAAAAATCTGGTGTGACTGGCGCACAGCACACAACTTTCTCTTACCTTCGGTAATCGAAAGTTGTGTTCTGTGCTTGTCACACCAGATTTTTCGTGTCGACATGCATTTAGTTCCCGGCAGTAGGGAATATTTGAATTCAGATGTAAAATTTATAAGTATGGGAAAATATTTATATTTTGTTACCATGGCAACCATTTCTCCTATCTTTCCTATGAAGCACAAGAGTAAAGTGTGCTTCAAACAATTTTGAGGGCAAAACGAGAATATACATTTGAAAGAGCATCTAAAAATTAATTGATTTTTGAATTTTAATCAAAATCGTTAGAGCGAATTTTGAGAAAATCGAAAAAAACTGAAAAAGTACATCAGTAAAGTACTAGTACTCTTTGGCCGATTTTGATTAAAAGCTTATTTTTCCGGTCCCGGGAGGTGTTTAACTTAAATATAAAATTTCAACCTCCTAGCTCAATTCCTTCATGCTTAAAATTGAACACACACACACACACACACACACACACACCCACCCACCCCCACACACACACAGACAGACCATGTCGCGAAAACCACTTTTTTGGATTCAGGGGACCTCAAAACGTGAAGATCCATCAAAATCTCGACATCGAATTTTTGACATGAATCCAATACTTTCTCTCTATATATATATTACATATATACATAGGTAAGAGAAAGTAAAAATGGGAATTTAAATAATAATTATTTTCTAAAAAAAAAGATTTAAATTCCGTTACCATGGCAACCATTTCTCCTATCTTTGCTATGAAGCACAAGAGTAAAGTGTGCTTCAAACAATTTTGAGGGCAAAACGAGAATATACATTTGAAAGAGCATCTAAAAAATAATTGATTTTTGAATTTTAATCAAAATCGTTAGAGCGAATTTTGAGAAAATCGAAAAAAACTGAAAAAGTACATCAGTAAAGTACTAGTACTTTTTGGCCGATTTTGATTAAAAGCTTATTTTGTCGGTCCCGGGGGGTGTTTAACTTAAATATAAAATTTCAGCCTCCTAGCTCAATTCCTTCATGCTTAAAATTGAACACACACAGACACACACACACAGACAGACAGACAGACAGACCATGTCGCGAAAACCACTTTTTTGGATTCAGGGGACCTCAAAACGTGAAGATCCATCAAAATCTCGACATCGAATTTTTGACATGAAACCAATACTTTCTCTCTCTATATATTAATATATATATAGAGGTAAGAGAAAGTAAAAAGATGTAATTAATTTCGAAGAATAATGATGAATAAAGCTCTCCGGATTTAAAAAAATATTTTCAAACTAAAAGGATTACAAAATTTTAAAAAAATTGTCATTATCAAGAATCACTTTGGAGAATAAAATTTTTAATAAACATTTATTTCCTGATTAAACGGGAAAGAAGAACTATAGCAAGCAGGATTTGATAATTTATAGAAAATTTTCACCCACCGGCGTTCCCAGTCTTTTTTTTGTAATAATTTCGAGGGCAAAATCAAAAGACTGCTTTGATGGTGACTGTTTACAAATTCAAAATTTAAATAGGCCTATTGTAATGCAACATAATAAATCTCTTGTGCATTGTATTACCTTAAAATGCTATTCGTTATATGAGGGACAATCGAACAGTCTACCTAAGCGAATATATATTGCAAAACGACATTGTGTATTTATTAAAACTTTAATCGCCAAGAATGAATCATGAATAGAACGAACGACAAGCAGGACATAGCGAATTTGATAAAAGCTGTCATGTTTCCAGAATTGTATCAGATTGAATCGACATTAATGGATATCGGTGCAATTTGACGCTCTCTCTCAGTGCCAACGCCCTCTCTCCCTCTCTCTCTCTTGTACAGGAGAGAATTTTCAAATTATAATTTATTCCTTTAATCTTGAAAACATTTTGAATTTATCAAAAAATTTTTATTACCGTGAAACTTTTGACAAATATATATATATATATATATATATACAGTATATATACTATAAAGTAAAAATGGAAAAAATTACAAGATCAGTGCTGATTTCAACTCCATTATATGAAAAAAAAAACTCTTATTTAAAGTTTTATAAATAACTTTTTATCTCCGATAGTTTTTTCTTTTTACCTATAGAAAAAATTTGTTAAAGTTGCGAAATAGTTAAAGTGAGGTTCGTTTTAGGGAATGAAAAAAAAGGAATTCACTTTCCAAAATGTTTTTTGAGGACAAAAAGAGGGGGAACAATAATACTCAAGCCCTGAGCCTTACGTTTTTTTTTTAATTCTCCATTCCTACTGTTATTCTATGAAGATTTGCTTACCGTCCCAATCTACAAAAATTTGTTCAAATTATATCGACTACCAATTAATAAGATCGGACTTAAAATATAACTTAATAAACTTTATAAAATATGTGTATATCTATTTTTTTAAAGCTATTTTCCATTTGAGAAAATCGAAAAAAAACTGAAAAAGTACATCAGTAAAGTACTAGTACTTTTTGGCCGATTTTGATTAAAAGTTTATTTTCTCGCCCTAGGTGGGTGTCTAACTTAAATATAAAATTTCAACCACCTAGCTCAATTCCTTCATGCTTAAAATCAAATACAGACAGACAGATTATGTAGCGAAAACCACTTTTTTGGACTTAGGGGACCTCAAAACGTGTATACCATCAAAATCTCGATATCGAATTTTTGACATGAATCCAATACTTTCTCTCTATATAGCTCTATACATGAGCATATATATATAGGTAAGAGAAAGTAAAAATATTTAAGTTTTTTATCAATCAATTTACCAACAAATTTTTCTCATGTTTTTAACACACCCAAACAGACCATCTTTTGGTCATCACAAAAGAGTAAGTATTTATGTTGAAATCGATCGCAATTCTTTTCTTATTAAAAGAAAATAATAAATCGCGACTTTCCTGACAAATCAAAGTGGACTGAGGTTTAGTTGTAGGCCCCACTATAAAAAAGAAAAAATTCTACCCCATTAAAAGCATTCCTCGAAATGGAAATCAATCCTATTTTATATTAACATCTTCGATATTCCAATAAAATAAAAAATTTTATGTTTAAATATATTATTTATTAACAAACTCAAAAATACTATAGCTTACTTTTATATGTTTTAATAAAAATAATATTAATAAATAATAAACCTCTCGACCCCTCAGAACACTCTTCAATAAAATATTTATATTTACTTACCTCTATATTTGAATATAAAAAAATTTTAATGTTCAAATATAGGCTATGAATTAACGCTATAAAAATGTAGTTAAGATACCAACTGTTTCAAGATGGCGAGCTATAAGTGAATAATCCTTGAAGAAATAATTATATCCGAGCTACTCTAACTGAAGGTACAGTAGTACACAGAATGAGTGGCCGAAACGTTTTTTTTTACAAATAAACCACAGTTAAACCGAAAATCAAATTCTTTTACTAATGATAACAACTGTGAAAGACTAAACTCCAAAAAAAACGAAGATACAGTAACAGTCAACACCATAGCTACTCGTAAAATAAGAGCAAGAACTGATTTAAGATTCCAAGTAAAAAATTCAAAATAATTTTATGATATTTTATATAAGCGCACTGAAGTGTTGGAGAATTTTTTCAAGTTTCCCAGAAAAAAGTTTTCATGACGTAGAATGTTTTTGTTTACATTTTAGGATAAGTAAAAGAAAGTAAAAGAACTTTTTGTCTCACTATTTGATTGCTTTTTTATTAAATTTTATAACATGAAGATTGTTTTTTGTTTTTGTTTAACTGTAATTAATTAAGAATAAAGTTTACACGTTTCGAGGTGATTATCCAATAATTGTAGCAACAAAAGTGAGTGGAATCGGATGATCTCTGTGGTCCAAATTGAAATTCGCACGCGAAATCGCCATTTGTGAAAGAGGATGAAGATATATTTATTTTTATTACGTTTGGATATCTCTCTGGAACAATCATTAATTATGGGCGATAATGAAATATCTATCATGGAGGCCTGATATTAGGAATCTCTCCTAGATAATTTAAATACATTCTAAATGCTTTATACATAATTCTAATATGGAAATGAATAATCGTTTTCAATTTCATACATTCCCTAATGTTAATTTAAAAAGATTGTTTGAAAAATTACATAAGACAACAAAAAAACTTTATATTTAACGGAATGTTTAAAGCTATAGCTGAGTATATGGGTAGCGCTGATTCCAAAAATGCCATCAGTTTTTTAGCTCTCACTGTACGTAGTACTAAGGGAGAGAGCGTCTGCCCGTACCCATAAAAATTACGGCCTGAACCTAAGGTCGTAGAAAAATAATAATTACATATACGTATTCAGCATAAAAAACAGGTTCAGGGAAACATACGTTTTGGTCTCTAGCATTTCCGGTTTTTGAAAAAATATTCCTTAACGCAGTTTTTTCCATTTATTTACTTTTTAATTTTTTGTTTACATTCATTAGAATGTAAACAAATGTGGCCATTTTTTTCTTAAGCATGGAGAATTAATCTCTTTTAATCTCTCATTTTTTTTGACAGTTGCATATTTTGACGCTCCACGAGTACGTCATCTTAATAAACATACTCTTTGAAATATGATTCACATCTATTTTTCATTTAAAATCGAAATAAATATGTGTCATAACGATCAGACACCAAATAAAATGTTTATTCTGATGTACTTTATCGGTTTGTTTTCAATTTTCTCGAAATTCGCTCAAACAATTTTGTTTAAAATTCATAAATCAAATATTTTTTGGATTCTCTTTAAAAAGTATATCAATGAAATTTTTCGTGGAAATTGTTTGAAGTATACTTTACTGATGTACTTTTTCAGTTTTCTGCTATTTTCTCAAAATTTGCTTCAACAATTTTGATTAAAAATCATAAATCAACTATTTTTTATTTTTTGGCCGTGAAATCATAAAATATTTTGAATTTCCAGGATCAACCATCACATGAAATTCCTATTATTTATATTTATAATTAATAAATATCTTGAAACAAATAACTGAGTGTATTATTTGTACAACGCATGTTTAAATTTTATACGAAATCGCTTATTTATATTAACATATCCAGATAAAACGAGTTAATTTAATTTCTTTGCACAGAATTTGTTAGAATTTTAATCTAATTTTGTTTCTCATCTCGTTGATGGAGTTGCTGTTTTTATTAGACCTTTGCCTTTTTCATATGAAAAATTTATATTTTCCACCCAACCAGATCTTTTTGGTCAATCTTTTTTTCCCTGACGAAATATCGCTGCTTCTTCATATTCTACTTTAGAATTCCTGTCATATTCGTGTTCGACGTGATCAAATAAAAGTTAGACCATATTTTTTTTTTTTTTTTTTTAATATTTTATTTTCAGAATTTTATAGTCCGTTTATTTTTTAATTTAAGAGACCTTCTTTCTTACTAAAAGTGACTTAGCTCATTGCATATCTAGATTTCTCTAGACATTTAAGAATAATTATCGAGAAGGAAAGCGTACTACTGATAGGGACACCTGCTCTCAATACAGTGAGCATAGTCAACCGTTTACGGTGGTTTGGCTAAAAAACAAAATAATAAAGAGGAAAAGAAGAAAGAAGATGGAGCTTTGTCAGGACAATTTTTTTTATTCTGATCTCAAACAACGTTTCAATCCTATATTGGGGTCATTAACAAACTCATTCTCATCTTCATTGATCAATCAAAAAAAAGTTAAAAAAAATCTCATATGACAAAAGTTAGAAGAAAACGCAGCCAGAATTTTTTCTTTCAACACTTATTTCTAACAGCTAACGTTTCGGCCTTGGTTAAGGCCATCTTCGGAGCTTTAAAACAATGAAACAATTTTTTTATATAAAGGGAAAGAGTGTGGATGCAGTCCAATAATTATATTAAGAACAACGGTATCTCGTAGTTTCTTTCTCGGACATGTATTTATAATCAAAAAATTATGAAAATTTTTAATAATTTATTAGTTCTTGACAGATGCATAAATGTTTCGGCCCAACTCAACAGCCATCTTCATGTCTTATGTTGGAGGTTTTGATTGGTTTTAAATTTTAAAATTTATATGAAGACAAAATCAATAAGGAGGTGCCATCTAAGGATTAGTATATGCAGTATATACGTAGATGATCTTCCCCCCAACCCCCCCAAAAACCCCCAAGAAAAAAAAACAACCCACCACTATACCTATGGGTATTTTCTAAAAAAAAAAAAAATAAAAAACTGTAATAATATGTATTGTTCATCCTTGTTTATATTTTTGTAAATTAAATTTTAAAGCGCGGCACTGAAGATGATGCGTGTCCTATGCATCGAAATATCTGCCAAATAAAGGACGTCAGGTGGAGCGAAAAGTTTGCTGGTTATTATTCTCCAACCCCTTTACTCTACCTTACTCATCCCAGCCTACTATATAATCTACATAAAGAACTGTATAACTATATGTATGGAAGAAAATTGTTTCATTGTTTTAAAGCTCCGAAAATGTCCTTAACCAAGGCCGAAACGTTAGCTGTTAGAAATATATTTCTTTTAAAAAAACTTTTGGCTGCGTTTTCTTCTTTGATTTCTGATACAAATTCTACCAGCCATTATATTTTTTTAACTTTTTTTGATTGACAACAAGCCTGAAAATGATTCCAATATAGGTCTGAAACGTTGCTTGTGTTCGAAATAAATAAAATTGCCGCCCTAACTTTTATCTTCTTTTCCTCGACAATTTGCTATCCATAGTCTATTAATTATATAAATTAATAAAATGAATAGCTATTATTTGGAGAGAAGTTGGCTGTCAAAAAAAAATTCTAGTTGCATTTTCTTCCTGATGTTTGAAACTAAGAAGGACAACTGGAGCAGCAAAAACAAAGCCTTTTGCCGCGGACGAAATTTTATTTGTCCATCTTCAGTCCTTTTAAGCTTGCTTATATGGAATATAATTTAGGCACAAAGTTGACATATCTTCAGAGAGAGAGATGTCTCATCTCCCCTTATCTGAAGTGCATGACTTTCACTTGAACTAACGAATTCTACTCTCAATCTTATTTTTAGTCCTACTTCAACTTCATTCCTATATTTTTCTTAAATGATCTAACTAAAAAAAAAAACTGGCAAAATGTTAGAGAACACGTTCCAGTCCATGTCGGACATGTAACGCACAAAGGCACGGTTAAAACGAATGAAAAAGCGCATTTATCACTCACTCTAAAAAATGAATGAGAGTTTTTCTTTCTCACAGAAAGCTTCTAAATTTAAAGATAAAAATATCTTTTCCATTACATTCAAATCTTTTCTCTTCACTTTCCAAACTAATCTAAATAAATTAGCTCAAGAGGAATTTTATTTTTTTTTGTTTAGTCAAAGTAAATTGTTTAGTAACTTAACCATTAGAAATTTGATTCTAATAGAATCAAATGCATCTCATTTTCAATGTAGTTTAAGGAAAGTTTAAGCATTTAAATTGTATCGAGGGAAGGAGAATTGGATTAGATCAGTTGAAGAGTTTAGGCTTATAACTTTGAGAAACTAACTAAGTATACGAAATAAATATTCAGAAAGTGAGTGGAACCCTCGGGAAATAATATTAGCCCGCAGTTGACAAGCTTTGTCTTCTTGGTTAGCTTCCCATTTTATTTAATTATTTTATCCAACATCTCTGTACATACTTTTTTACTCACTTGGACTATGATATATAAATAATCGGAAGAACTAAATTGCCTGGGTAATTTTATTTTCTCTTACCTCTATATATATATATGTTAATATATATAGAGAGAAAGTATTGGATTCATGTCAAAAATTCGATGTCGAGATTTTGATGGATATACACGGTTTGAGGTCCCCTGAATTAAAAAAAGTTTTTTTCGCGACATGGTCTGTCTGACTGTGTGGGTGTTTGTGTTCACTTTTTAGCATGAAGGGATTGAGCTAGGAGGTTGAAATTTTATATTTAAGTTAGGCATTCTCCTAGGGCGTGAAAATAAGATTTTAATCAAAATCGGCCAAGTATTAGTACTTTGCTGAAGTATTTTTTCAGTTTTTTTTTTTTTTCGATTTTCTCAAAATTCACTCAAACTATTTTGATTAAAATTCCAAAATCAATTATGTGTTGCTTTTTTTTTTGTATATATAATTTTGTAAATTTTTTTAGTCAAATTTTACAAACTTTTTTAATTTTTTTATTCTCATTTCACTGTGGCCATTAGAGATTATTATATAATTCGAATTTAATGGGAAAATTGTGTACTCGTGACTTTCGAGAAATTTCTACTTTATTTTCATTAAATATATTGGTTGAGTGTGAATCAAAGAAGTGTTCGATTCGGAATTCTGTTTCTGTCATCCTGAGCAATGCGTGACAGGCATTCGAAGCGTCGGCAAGAAATAAGAGAATTATTTTTATTTATAATAGACTGCAATCTTTCATTGTATTTTATAAAAACCACAGTCAATATACAAGAAATAAATCGTCCCATTTAATTATTCATTCTTAAAGCAAAGTTTTTATATAATTGTTTGTTAGAGTCTAAAAAACCTGCTCTAATTTGAGTTTGCCAATATAATTTTCCTCCATCTCTATTTTTGTGATAAATTGAAATCTTATACGGTATGTATTGATCACCTGCCTGAGATGATAAGGTGATGAGGAATAGATTGAAGGCAAGAAATCTTCAATCTCAATCTTGGGGAGAGTTCGATTGCCTCGGGATGTTGTATTTCCATCAAAGATTCAACGATTCACAGCCTGCATGATCATTTTATGAAAAGAACATTTCTTGGCCTTTCGGATAATAGATAAACAGGTATATCATCGTTATTAAGGGGAGCGGAGCCGAGCACTCAGGAGACGTGTGTATCCGTCGCTCTCTCTCGTGAATAAACACAATTTATATGCCATTCTCACATCGTACACGCCTCGCTATTAATATTTATAACGCTCCTGCAATATTTTATAATAATAATTACGTTCTTTTGTTTTCAGATATTTTTTTAAGATAACTTATTTAAAAGAGTCTATTGAGAAAATTTCTGTTATAAAAAAAGATAATTTGATATCTTTATCAATATATAATTTAGAATGGACTTAATTTTAAATTATAATTTTATTAGAAAGAGTTTTAAACCAACAGTATTGTAAAATTATCCAGTACAAGGGAATTAAAAATAGTACTTTAGCATAAGGAATAAAACAAAATAGTATTGGGATTTTATTTTTTAAAATTCCTATACTGTCTTATACTCATATTCATAGTTGTTCCTTGATGAAAAAGAAATCCTTATGCCTATATTTATACAGGTATAAGGAGGATTCCTTCTTCTTGAAGGAACTACTATGAATACAGGTATTAATATATTTTTTATTTATTTCAGGAAGATTATATTAAAATTTTTATTTTCATTTGAGACATGATGTATATATAAATTGTGAATGTTATAATGTTCTCTCTCCCAACCTTTCATGTCTCTGGAGCCCTAGAGACAAGTGAGAGAGATATTTACTTATGTCTTTTATTATATTAAATGTTCTATAACGTCAACACTTGCGAGAATTTGAATTAAATTTACTAAAGTACTTCAGCCTTGGGAATAAAATAAAATATAGAAATGTTATTATTTTTATTAATTTATTTCTATAAAATCTATTGGGAATTTATTTTATTTTATTTTATTTTATGCTAGAAGTTCAGACGCTGCAGGTAGTTGAGTATGCAAAATGCAAGTACCGAGCTCGGGATCTTGCCGCTATATTTTTTGGTCGATTTTTGTTAACCCTCCTCTCCTTGTTTGTTAAGGAAATCGATGGAGAACATGCTAAGAGGTCATTTTAATGATTAGTTCATATATGTTTAATTACCGCTAGTGAGTACTAACCCAGAGGTAAATACAGTCGAATCTCGATAATTCGAACCTCAATAATTCGAATTTTTCGATAATTCGCACTCTTCAGCTGTAAATTTCGGGAAATCGAAAAAATCCTGTGTATATAGATACGCACAATATGCATATATTTATTACGATACAAATTATCCAGGTACATTTATTTTTACCATTTTGTATCCAAATGATTTAAATAAATTCATCGGACAGCCGAACACACACTCCTTCCCAAGCAGCATTTTCCGTAAGAATTACTAGCATAAAGTTTTTTTTACCTTTGGAGAGGAAAAATGTAGTTAATTAAACTTATTTATGGAACTTTTTAGTAATAATTCCCTTTAAAGTAAATAGTACAGGAAAAATAACGTTATTTTTACTACCAAATTAAACTTCAAAGTTGTCTACCTAATGGTAATATTCATAGGTAAATATTTGGTGAAATTTACTCAAAGAATTTACTTATAAGTTTTTTTACTCAAAAGTAAAAATGTTAGTAGCGCTACCGTGGCAAATATTACTTTAAAATAAAAATTACTTTCAAGTAATAAAATCAAGTAGCAGCTACCACTTTGTTACGGTAAAAGTGATAAAATTACGACGTAATTTCTGAAGTTATTTTCCCATTAAAAAAACCCTTTAATATAACCTATAAGTAAGTCTCACCTAAAATAACTTATAAAAATAACTAAAAGGTAATATTTACGACAGAATTTTACCAGAAAGTAATTTTTACGAAATGGTTATATTAGTCTAAAGGGACCTTTTGTTTAAGATATTTAGTTAAGAAAAATGATAGACAACACTTTCTTATCAGAAAAAAAAATTTTTTTGTTATTCCTCGACATTTTATAGACTATTTTAAAGAAATTTGGTAAGATTTCTTGCAAGTGATCGTAATGAAATAGAAGAGTTAACAAAAAATTTTTATTAGAAAAAATTTGAAAAAATGAGCTTTAACTAACCAAGAAACATTATTTTTAGGAAAAAAATAATTTCTAAATTATTTTAGGTCTATTATTTGACTTTGTGTCCATTTTAATTGCCAAAGGGTGTGCATTGGGCAGAGTTGGGTTTTATACACAATTTTGCAGTTTTATACAAAAATTGCGGATAAAACTTGTATAAAACGTATAAAATGTATTAAACGTATAAAATGTATAAAACTTGGATGCGCATGCGCAAACCCGACGAGAAAGGAAGTTCAAATAAAATTTCATTTTTCAATTATTAACATTTTGATTATATTATTCACTAATTATAAAGCAAACAACATCGTCAATGCTTTAGAACATTATAAAATATGAAAAGTTTTTAAGCTGTTTTTTCAGGGGGAGAGGGTTGGTTTTTTACAGTTTTATACCTTTTATACATCGGCCTAGTTTGATCCGCGATAGTTTTATACATGTATAAAACCGTGTATTATACTCGGCGGGATAAAACTTGCCAACTCTGGCATTGGGGCGACGGGAGTTAAATTTAAAAATCCTTCTCTTTTAGCCAATATTTATTAAATACAATTTATTTATTAAAATATATAAATAATATAATATTTATTAAATAATTAATATATATATATATATATATATATATATATATATATATATATATATATATAATAATTTGATTATGGCGCGGCTTCGCCATCCCATCAGGGGTACGAACCTAAGCAATCTTTGTGAATGTAATCTGATAAATTAGTGGTAAATTCCCCTGGCTTTTATCTGAATTTATAAATAAATAATTTTATACTTCGTTATTTATATTTATAAATTAAATCCTAACCCCTGAAATTTTTTTTTTTAGTGATTAAAGTTCTGTGTCTGCCATTTCGAAAATATTTCAAAATATACCTTTTCTTGAGAGAATTTTTCGACTTATAGGTGAATAAAGCAACTATAAAGTGTAAAAGAGACGTTTTTGAATCGTTACGCTGACTTTTAAGTCATTTTTTCATAGTAATATTTGTCACTGTAGAGTAAAAATGTCTCTTCAGTATTATTTTTAAGGAATTCTTACTATAAAAATAGTCAAAATGACTTAAAAGTGAAAAATAATACTTTAAAGTAATATTTAAATAAAGATGTCGTATTGTATAATGGTTAAATAATAATAACCTCCCAATTAATGAAATAAACAATAATTTTGGATAAATAAAGACCATTACTTACAAACTTATGTAAATTTGTACCTACCAAAATAATTAAACATGATTATTAGCCGTTTTTTTGAAAATGTTGGTTTTATTTATTTTGACATTTATAAAAAAATATTCGTAAAACTACATATTTGTTAGGGCGCACAATTTTATACGAAGTATAATCATTATATTTATCAAAAAAATTTCGAGCGTTTGTATTTTCTTCCAATCCATGTCCTCTTTCGCCTGTGAATAAAATTTAACATTTTTCGGCCATCTTCTTTTACCATTAAAATAGACATATTTCTTGATAAACTTGCATGATGCCATTTCTTTAAAATAATTTCCGAATATAAACGAATGGAAAGCCGAGGTTCAACTAACGAATAATTGGGAAAAATTACCAAACCTTCACGTAACCATTAGGTACCTATTACGAATCTGTAACGTGATTATTACCGTTCCAGCTAAAGTTTTTGTGTGGTAAAAAAGACCACAATCCTATTCCCCACTTTGGGAATTATCCAGTATTCATACCGAAATAAATACGTTGCGCTCTCTGGTAAAAATTACTTTGAAGTTAACTTCAAGGTAACAGTGTAGTCATTTAAACTTTAAATGCTGCTTGGGCTTGGCTTTCAAAGTTATTAATTTGTCAACATCTCTAATCTCTCCCCTCCCGGGGGGGGGGGTAATTTATTTCAATAGAAAATGAGATCCAAACAATTGCTAATCCATTATTGTTACCAAAATTGAATATCCAATATTGGTTATAATAATTTATGCTTCAGTGTACATTCTATTATACACACACTGGTATTAGTGTTTGAGTATCTAACTAAGCTTTCTAATATATTAATTAAACATCCCCCCCCCCATTTCTGGAAACTTGGCAGCAACTAATTAATTATGATATACTAGGATATATAAATAATTTTATTTAAATTGTATTTAAAAAAATATAGCTTAAAGAAATTCTATATCAGACGAAACGTTCATAATTTAACAAAATTAATTAATTTTCGGCCGTGCGTATTTTCCGTTTATTTGTAGATATTTCGAACCCAGTGTGATGGAATCATCTTCAGTACAAGCAACGATTGTTATGCAACTCGTCCCATATCTCTGTCCACTATGTTAGAGTAGATGAACTCACCATAAACTAATTTTATAATTATCATCATCAATTAGTAATTCAATTTGAATTGTTTCTCAAATTATTAACACGATCGTAGAAACTTTTATTTACTCTCTATATGTTTATTCTATCCCACCCCCATGCCTTTCTCCCTTTAGCCCACCTTCTGGGAAAAATTCATTATTTCATTTAACGCTTGATGTACTTTAAAAAAAAAAAAAAAAAATAGCTGAATTAAAATACTTTAACTCTGGGCCAGATCGTTTCAGTGAAGCAATGTCAAGGAGGAGCCTCGAGTGGGTGGCCCCACGTAATCAGCGTGTGGATGGTGCTCCATATACCATCGATACAAATCAAATAAATACATGTATTACAACAAAACTCCAAAATGGCCTCAGTAGCCGAGAGGGCAAATTAAAAAAATATTTAACTAAAAAAATAAAAATTTTATATGTATTTTCTCTTAAGATATTTAATTAAAATTGTTCACTGTAACCATTTTATTACTATAGCTTCCCTATATGTATTATTATAAAGCAGAAATGGATTTAATGAATTTTAAAGCCCTTGAATTAAATTGATATTTAATGTCGCAATGAAATTGCTTAATCGTGTTTTTGTGAATATGCATTTATCGTTGGATAAGAGGTCCTTGCTTTAAATGAAGCCTTTATTATATTGTGCGCAAGGTTATATTTATGCAAATAATTCGGCTCCCGTTTATAATATTTCTCGGCCGGATGCACTTGGGAAACTCAACTCGTGGCGGCAATGAGGGGCTTGATTTTCCCTAGCTAAGGGCTAAGGGCCAGGTATTTGCCCTACGTTGTTGTCTGATATTATTTTTGCCCCTTGGGGGGTCACAGAGCAATTTCCTTCGCCAGGAGGGAGAGAGAACCACATCCCTAAAGGATCAGCATTGCCCCCGCCCTTTACCCACAAAAGCGAGTCATTTGCCAAGTGTACAAGGAACAAAACGTCTAGAGAAATGTATCTATCACAGAGACAGTCTGTGCCATGATAGACAAGCTCATTCATCCGGTAATTATCTTTTAACTTGAAACAATTTTCGTTCTCATTTGCTGTTTAATAAACAGAAAGGGATCGCTTCTACTGAAACCTCCTCCCCCCTTCAAAACAGGTGGGATAAATTAGATATATAAATAAATTTACAAACATTAGAAGAGAAATGCAATAATAATCCCCAAGTGCTTCTTAATTCATCGAGAGCATCATTTGACAAAGAGATCTGCTTGCTATTCAGCACCCTTATTATTATATAATTCATTAGGACTTGTAATCTTTTGATAGAGGAATCCTTTCTCAATTTTCGCAACAATAAAGATGAACAAATACAATATTTCACACTGATACATTCAATGGTTTCAAAAGAATACACCAACCATCAGCTTAAACATAACATATTTAAACAAAATTTAAAATGACGCTTTCACAGAGTTTAAATAATTGCACTTCGGAATGTTTAGACTCTTCTCCTCCCCCTCCCTCTAAAATCAATTTTTTTATTGATCACTCTATTTTAATAAAATTCAAAATGTCACTTCCCCGAATTCAAGGTGCGCGTCTCGAAAAGCCGTTAAAAGACCATTCACTATCGAGTTACTCTAGGCGGCAAGAGATGGCGTTTGTTTTCCCATAGGAATAAAAGGGATATATTCCATTTCATTTGAAAGATTCCAGCTAATTAATTAAGGGCAGAAAATTAATTATTTTTTAACACAGTGATTACTAATTTAATTATCTACAACTTATAGAGATAATTTTTTAAAAATTTCTTTTATTTAATGCGATTTATCTAAAAAAAAAAATTTATTTTTTCAAAAATCAAAAAAAAGGGCTTCTAAGAAGTTGTAGATATTTTAAATAGCTTTAATTAAAAAAAAAAAATTTAGGTCGATAGCTTCAAAATTGTGGCCGCTGGAATCTCCCAAAATTAGCACCTCGACGCGCACCTTAAATAAATGATAAAAAATAACTTGCACCTCTTTGCCCTGGTGATGCCGAAAAAAGACCTTAAAAAAATAAAATATTTTGACAGCCGCATTTGGACGATAAAAAAATATGTTATTCCAATAAATAAGAAACACTTGAAAAGAGAATCTAGCAGTATTTTTTTTTTTTTATCCCATTATTGAAAAGTAAATTCTCAATGAAACAGTTTACGTGCTTTTTAAGAGAAAAATTTCATTTTCCGTCATCATTTTCCTCCTTTCTCTCGGATGCGATAATTCATCATCTCTGTAATTTATTAAGTGGAATAATTCACTCAGGGCCTGTATTTTCCATCAGGCAGCCTTCATAGTACATTCTGAGTAATAAACCTTTTTGTTACTTTATTTTGGCTACAACAAAACATTTTTTCCCTAAAAAGCCTTTTGTCCATTTTTGTAATGCAACTTTTCCTCTTTTCAAGAGGTCAATTCATACTATTAATATTTACATGATTCATGAAAAAATAAGTACAATTTGTCTCGTTAATGGCTAAAAAGATTATATATATATATATATATATATATATATATATATATATATATACATAGGCGTAGCCACGGGGGGGTTTTGGGGGTTCAAACCCCCCCATTGGACCCAAGCCATGACTAGATATTTAAGCTCTATAATACAAAATACTTTTTTTTCTCTATATATAATACATATATAGGGTAAGAGAAAGTAAAATATAATAATTTTCTCTAGCTTTAAAAAAAAAAAAAAAATTTAATAAAACGCAAAAAATTCGAGAAAATTCAGAATTTTCCCATTGAAAAGAATTGATTTTTGTTTTACTTTATAAAAAATTAAAGCCGCTTAAAATTGATTAAATCTCGCAAATGAAAAATAATAAAAATTATTATATAAATAATTTTTTTATTTTTTTTTTAAAGAGGCGTGAGAGGTGTGAGATAGGAGTCTGGTCAAGAGAAACAGATAGAGGGACACCCGGTATTTTACGCCCATATACATAAAATTAAGAGATTTGCATTATTTATTGCCTGATACGAGTTGATTGAAAATTTGCGGCACTTAATTAAGAAAGGGCGGACCCGAGCCACCTCGAGGGGGGGTCCAGGGGGGGGCGAAGCGAAGGTGGGGTAAGTGGCTAGTCATACATTTCATTAGACGCCCTATACTGCCCCATTAGTCGGGGGGGGGGGGAGAAATAATCCTAAACCCCCCCATCAAAAATTTCTGGCTACGCCTATGTATATATATATATATATATATGCGAAGACAAGTTTTCTCGGGTTAAGTCGCGTGGGGTGCTGAGATTTACTCGACGTTTCGGCTCTCCTTTTGGAGCCATTTTCAAGAGAGAAGGAAGTTAGGAGGTAATGGTGGAGGGGGTTGTTTACGGGGTCGCAGTCTTCCTGGTCCCCAGGTCAATTTGGTGGATGACTCAGAGGCGTGGATTGGTCTCTGAGAACTGGAGGAAGGTTGGGTGTGTGTAATTGTGTTCGGTTTAGGTTGACTACGGGGCCTCAATCTGCCTACTCCCCAAGTCGGTGTGTTGGTGGTGTGTTTGGTGGATGCCTCAGAGGTCTGGGTTTGTCTCTGAGGAATGGACAGTGGTTGGTTCTGTGTAATCGGGTTTGTGTTTGGTTTGGGTTGACTTTGGGGCCTCAATCTGCCTACTCCCCAAGTCGGGGTGTTAGCTCTTGGTTCCCGGGGTCTCAACCTGCCTACTCCCCAGGCCGAGAGTAACTGACTGCGAGCCGGAGGTCAGGTAACACGATCCCTCAGACTAACCGACAATCAAAACCGACAAAATGAAATACATAAACTAACCGAAGCACTAACCCAAAATGGTTACAACAAACACCAGGTACTTAAACACATACACAATGAGGCAAAACCAAAACCACCAACACAAACTACAACAGAACCTGAAGATCCAAACACACACAAGGCATTTCTCCCATACATAAAAGGCATAACAGATAAAATTGGCCGCATTCTTCAAAAGAAAAACATAAAACCCATTTTCACCACACACCAAAAACTATCAAACCTAATAAGAAATCCAAAAGACACTATTCCAAACGAATCCCCCGGAGTCTACGAAATTCCTTGTGCCGAGTGTCATCGGTCATACATAGGCCAAACTAACAGAAGAGTTCAATTCAGGATTTACGAACACAAAATGGCACTAAGAAAACTAGACCCTCAGTCAGCAATAGTAAAACACCATAACGAAACAGGACACATTATGAACTTCGAACAAACAAAAACAATAGAACCAATAAACAACTTCCACTCCCGTATCACAAGAGAAGCCATAGAAATTTACAAAAGGCCTGAATGTCTAAACAAAAGAGACGACGCCCTCAATTTCCCAACAACATGGAAAACACTTATTCCTAAACTCCAAACCAAGGCTCACACAAATACAAAGACTTCACACACTCCAAAACTGTCCCGAAACAACAATATCACGTCCCCAAAACAAACACAAACAATCACAAACAAACGTAACATATCCAACAGCAAATCCATCTCAACAAACCAAGCCACGCCCCCAGACCAGGCCCAGCCAACCAGAGACAGCCACGTCACTCCCAAAGCCACGCCCCCAGACCAAGCCCAGCCAACCAGAGACAGGCACGTCACTCCCAAAGCCACGCCCCCAGATCAGGCCCAGCCAATCAGAGACAGCCACGTGACTCCCAAAGCCACGCCCACATGCCCGGCAACAGGTATAAAAGGACCTGCACCTCCGGCTCGCAGTCAGTTACTCTCGGCCTGGGGAGTAGGCAGGTTGAGACCCCGGGAACCAAGAGCTAACACCCCGACTTGGGGAGTAGGCAGATTGAGGCCCCAAAGTCAACCCAAACCAAACACAAACCCGATTACACAGAACCAACCACTGTCCATTCCTCAGAGACAAACCCAGACCTCTGAGGCATCCACCAAACACACCACCAACACACCGACTTGGGGAGTAGGCAGATTGAGGCCCCGTAGTCAACCTAAACCGAACACAATTACACACACCCAACCTTCCTCCAGTTCTCAGAGACCAATCCACGCCTCTGAGTCATCCACCAAATTGACCTGGGGACCAGGAAGACTGCGACCCCGTAAACAACCCCCCTCCACCATTACCTCCTAACTTCCTTCTCTCTTGAAAATGGCTCCAAAAGGAGAGCCGAAACGTCGAGTAAATCTCAGCACCCCACGCGACTTAACCCGAGAAAACTTGTCTTCGCATACATCCGGTCGCGGAAACCTTCAAGAACATATATATATATATATATATATATATATATATAGGGCCTAATTTAGAACAAAATAATAATGTAAATATTTATTGTTAGTTTAATTACAAGATTCTATTGTAATTTCGTCATCAAACTAAAATTATTTTTTAAATTTATATCCGGATGATTTAAAAATTGGAAATTAAAAACATTTATTTTTGTGCAGTCACCTCTTGTATTATTTATTTATTTATTTATTTTATAATCCTATACAAACAAAAATATCTCTTCAATTGAATAAAAATGAAATCAATCGAAAAGCAAGCATAATAATATTCAATGTTTAAATGACTTCTAAATGTATCGAGAAGTTATTTTGCAGGTTTTATATTTTTTATTTCACTTTTTTTTTCATTCCCTGCAAT
This sequence comes from Euborellia annulipes, assembly GCA_023213315.1. Classification (NCBI taxonomy): domain Eukaryota; kingdom Metazoa; phylum Arthropoda; class Insecta; order Dermaptera; family Anisolabididae; genus Euborellia; species Euborellia annulipes. The sequence goes on along the minus strand of JAKCPI010001969.1, from coordinate 6,427 downwards.
CTCATGATCAAAAATCATATCGGAATGAATTGATCAAATCCAATGTCCTGTTAGCACCATCAAACAGCTGTTCGAGACAGGCATGCACAATAAGAGGGGGTGTGTTGTGATGTTGGTAGCCACCACCATGTGATTTTTATTTGTTTTATTTTTCAGTTAATGTTTTTAATACGCTTGCTTGCACCCCATCATCTCTCTCTCTCTCTCTCTTAACTGCATAAGTTTTTGACAACTCGAAACAACTTTATAAAAAAAATAAAAAGTATTACACGAAATTTCTAATTAACTGATAAATTTATAAAACAAAGTGTCCATTTTATTTTAACTCCATAGCAAAATAAACAAAAAATATTCGAATCAAATGTAAATATGATGAACCTTAATGCTCGGCTGTAAGCATATTTTCACCATTTTATTTATAAATTGTAAGCCGTAAATGGCCTCAGAAATTGGGTATTTAAAAAATGATAACATATTATTAATTTAGTATTTAATGTCCTTATTAAATAGAGCTCTAATAAAATAACACACAGCTTCATTGAAAAATGATAGCAAAATAGCAAAATGTTAATTTTAATTATCTTCATAAAAAAAACAATTAAATTTTTATAATGTTGAATATATGATAAATTACACATTAGTAAACCTCATGCAAGCAAAAACTTCAGTATGTATTTTTCCTATAATATTAATATTAATAATTAGCTTAGAGATATAGTTTTACTTTCTCTTACCTACATAATACCTGTAATAATAATATATATATATATATATATATATATATATATATATATATATATAAGGAGAGAGAGAGAGAGAGAGAGAGAGAGAGAGAGAGAGAGAGAGAGAGAGAGAGAGAAAGAAGTGTCAAAAATTTAATGTCGAGATTTTAAGGGGGTTCAGGAGCGACGTCTAAATGTACTTAAAAAAAAAACTAGACTATTATAAGGAATTTTTCAATGCGGTTTTTTTTATGAATTAAATTCATAAGAGATTATTGAAACATCGAGCTATAATTTTTTAATGACTTATTAAAAAATTATCGTATTTAATTTTTTTGTTATCAAGCAAATACAAAAAAACAATCAGTCCCAATAATCTTTAATTTTTTTTAAATTTAAAAATGAATTCATTGTTATTAATCACATATTAATTAAGAAATTTTAAAAATAAACTTAGATGATTTATTTAAAAATCAACTGTCAAATTAGTTCAGTATTCTTGCAATAGATGGCAGGCTAGTCTAACAGACGATATAGTATCCTATATCTGGCCTATATTTATATATTTTTATAAAAGTTACATAATATAGGCTATAATAACATTTATAAAGTATTTATTGTTAAAAGATCAATGAAAATCAACCAAATGCATTAAATATTATTAGCTACCATTTTGACATCTCTTGGCAAATTTTTGAATTACTTGATTTTTTGGGCATGCGTTTTATGACACACAACGCCATCTTATCGGGAAAAACATGCGTAACCACTTCGCTCCCGTTCCCCCTTAATGGATATACACGTTTTGAGAAACCCTGATATATCTGTGTGTCTGTCTGTTAACAAAATATATCAAGAACGAAAAGAGCTAGGAGGTTGAAATTTTAGATTTAAGTTAGGTACCCCCCTCCTCCCCTGAGACGTGTCACGAAGTTTTTGAACAAAATTAGCCAAAGAGTACTAGTACTTTACTGATGTACTTTTTCATTTCATTTGGGAATTTTTTACTTTCTCTTATTTTTTATTATTTTGATTAAATATTTGCCTATTTTCTGTTCAAAAACTATTTTAAATACAATTGCACACCATTGTTTCATTTCAGCTATGGGATAATTTTTTTTTACTTTAACAAATGTGATTTCTAGTGATTAACACATTTTTTTTGTTTCCTCTATTTTTTGTAACCAAACTTAAATATAATTAGATATATAGACGATTTTGGCTGCCATCGAGAATCCTTTAAATGTTAAGGTAGTATCAAAAAGAATCAATAAATAGACTATAGACAAAGTAAATTAATAGGAGATAAATTTCATAATTAGTAGAGCAAATGAGTATAAAACGATAACATTTATAATTAATAGATTACACATATATTAAACATACAAATAGAGTGGCATAATATATAGACCTTACACCTTGTCACACATGCTCAGCCCTATTCAACTAATTCGCTTTCTCAGTGGGCAGAGAGGGAAATTTGTAATAAATGAGATGGGCGATTACAATTTCAGGAAAATAAATCAATCATCATTGAATCGGAGCTTTAATCATTTCTTTCACGAGGCAGCTGAAACTGAGAGGAGATTAATTTTTTTTTTTTTTTTAATTTAATCATAATTCTGATCAATGAATTTAATTTAATAGCCAAAGGGGATATGCATTTAGAAAGAGTTTACATAATTTCTGAGTGCAACCAAAATAAAGAAAGGAAACAAACGATTCATTTATTGCATTTCTCTCTCTCCTCCTAGCACTTACATTTAATCTTTTTTCAAAGAGTTAATTCAAACCATCCTTTGAGTTTCTTTCAAAATAAAAAATCGGGCTTATTTTTATTTTAATAATAAGTTAAGGAGTCAGAAGAGATACAAAATTTGAATATTAGTTAAAATGAATTTCGAAGAGTATAATTAATATTTGTCCCAGTTCGGTACTACGTGTAAGGAATTCAACGGAAAATATCAATTTCTCACGTGTAGCCCTCACCCAGGAGATGATGCTGGGTGATCTTGAAAGATTATATATAAAAAGGGACGTCCCTCTTTTGGGAGAATTCTCTTTTGCGATGTAGTCTGGACCAGAACGCTCTGTTTGACTTTTAAAAGAAAATTTCTTTTTCTCTCTTATTAACCCCGGTAAACCTCGATCAACTAGGGCAACCCGAAACATATTGTTCATTTTATTTATATACAAATGGCAAAACCCCCCTTCGGCGGGCTTTTCCACTTGCCAAGAAGCTGCGCCCCCTGGACCCCCTTGCTGCGAGCAATTGAAAAATTATAAAGTTTTAAATTTCTCTCGCTGACTCCACTTCCTATGACTCTGGCCAATCAGCAAAAGAGTGGTAAACAGGCACAATAAACGGAAGTGAGTGGCAAGCGATCAGAACATATATAGTAATGATAACCTATAAATCTTTTCCAACTAGAGGCCTTTTAAAAATTTATTTAACCAACAGGAAGGAAGAACTTTCTTAACTTTTAGTGTAAGGTTCAAATCAAGGATTTATTTCAAATGAAAACTCCAAATTTTTTCTCGTTTTTTTCAGCCCCACTCTGCTGTTTTTTATCTTGCTTGTAATTTTTTTTTCTCTTTTATCTTGATAAGATAAGCAAAAATTAAAAAAAATGACATTGTAACTCTTTCTGACCATTTGTTGGTCGCGGAAACAAATAGAATAAAACGTGAGGAATTTGGCACGAACAGAACGGAACGAGCACTTTGCAGGCGGGGCCGTTACTTGTATATGTTAGCCAAGTTGGTTCATAAACAGCCAGCCAACGGGCGACCCTCGAGGAAAATTGAATCCGTTGTTCCGGATCCACCCCCAAACGTCGGGGGGATAAAGATGAGTTTCTATTCCGGGCGGATGCTGAGGCGCAAGCAGCCAGCTAATAAAGCTGATAGATTTATGGCAATGGATGTGGATCACGCGCTGGACCAGTGGAGCATCCTTTTCTCTAAGGCACTCTAGCCATTAATTGTTTAAATTAGTAAATTCCCACTAAGTTTAATTAATAAATAATTATTAAAATATGAAAACTTAAAAAAAATTTTTTAATCTTCTAAAGTAAAGTTCAAAAACCGAAACGGTTAATTTTCAAATCCGATTTCATAACATTTTCACTCAAATTAGTTTCTGCACCAAGATCGTAGCAGAGGGATCATGCTTCTTGTGCTAGGCATCAGAGGTTCCCTCCCGGTCTGTGTATTCTTTCAAAATTATATTGGTTACAAATTAATTTAGAAAAGATGGGGGCCTCAAATACCGAAAAAGACAATAATAAAATTATGTTATTTTTAAAATTTATTATACATTTGTAATACAAATTACATAGCATCTGTTATCTTTTGGTGTAATGTGAATTATTCACCTGGCGTTACTTAAAAAAAAACAACCCATAATAAATTTTCTCTTAAATTCTAAGATGATGATATTAAAATAAGAAAACAAATCTAACCCTCAATAAAAATTTAATATTTCTCAGTTATATGGTGAAGAAAGCGTGAAAAGAGAAGACGATTTTATATTTGAATGGAATTCTAAACGATTTCTATTAAAAGCGTTTTTGATAATATTATTCCATTCAATGCGGCTTGTTATCTATTTTCTTAGTTTTTTTGTTTTGATTCACTTAACGAAAAGACGAGACGAGCTCTTCAATAAATCAAAGGATTTCATGTTTATAAAAAGTTTTCTTTCATCTTTGGTCTTTACTTTAGCAATTAATTAAAATTTTCTTTATAAATTCTGGCTGAGTCAGGAGGATCTTTGTGAACTCTTATGGCCCATCGCACGAAGGACCTGGAACTTTTTTCAGGCCATTTCCGTACTGAGAGGAATCTCTTCGATAAATTTGCAATGGATGAACCTCAACTCTCGCTTCAAAGCGCCATTGATATTTAATAAATTCATGACCCAGGAGAGGAGAGCATCCCCGGCACATTTTATTAAACATGATGCACCCTTTGAGGGCAGAATTAAGGCAGCCAATCCAACAGGCGATCATCGAAAGGGTTCAACAAATAACCCTCTTCCTATTTCCCTTATCCATCAAAATCCAACTGACCTTCTCACTATAATCTAATTGTGGGATCAAATTCCAAAAAATATTGCTCTATCTTTTTTGCCCTTTTTTTATTAAACCTCTGTTAACGGAAGCGTATCGTCATTCCGTAATTTTACTAGATTTGTCACAGTGCCGAAAGAACTTTCAACTAATTAAAAGAATTTCGCAGAGTGCTCTCGTGGCTGATTCAAGGATGTATGTTATAATTAGCTCTGTTTAAAAAGAGTGGGAAAGATTGGGTTTAGTTTATTTGAGATTTCGGTGCGAGAGATCCATAGAAGTCTCATTAATTTTTTTTTTTTTTTTTGTTTCAGGTGAGTTTCCCATCCACTCGAAAGAGAAATAGTTTACGAGTGAGTATTTTGAAAATTTACTTTTACTTATATTAGGTCTATATTAATTAGATTCTAAAATATAGCTCACAACGTTATCAAAGAAAAGTATATTTTTTTGTTTTATATTCTTTATCAATTAATTAAAAGAGAAGGAAGAGAATTATTTTTTTTTATAAATTATCAATGTTTTTATTTTTTTTTTATCAAAATACGGAGAAAAAAAAAAGGACTCTCTCGCTCTCTTAATAGCCGGTGAGGCATGATTGAGCTTCAGCTGCTTGAAGGCCGCTGATGTCTTCGTTCCTAGTGCACTAGAAAAATAAATAATTTACATACACACAGTTATATAGATCTATATAAATTAATAATAAATCAACAATACCTTGAGGCCTACGAGGTCGACGCCGGGCTTCCTCTTCGTCTTCAAGATAAGCAAGATAAGCGCTTAAGAAATTTTATCTTTTTTTTTCAATTGGGGGGAGATATATTAATTATTTATGTACAATTCTCTTCTCTTCTCAATTTTTATAAATTAAACTCATAAAAAAAAAAAATTTTTTAATTTCTTATAAATAAATTTCTAGTAAAATCAAAGATCATATTTTTATTATTATTTTTTTTTATTCGAATAAGATCAGCAGCAGATACCTCCCTGAGCACACCCACCCCCCTAAATAAAAAAACCTTTATTATCATAGTGAGCTATATTTTGAATAGCAATATAGTAGAATATTGGATTTCAAGAGACAAAAAATATGAATTGTCAATTGAATTTATTTAAAGTAATTTTTAAAATAGACGATGTGGCAATAAGAAAAAAAAGTATAGTCTCCTAGATCGATGTAATCAAGCAATGCCAAGCAGCGTTCAACCTTTGGATTGGTGGCCCAAAGGAAGAAAGGCCGCCGGAAGTCGGCGGTAAATTTAAATTTGTAGTGTTTGTCCCACCCGAAATTATTTTTCCCAATTTTTAATTTAAAAAAAGTCAAAGCCATTTTTAATATTAGTTAAGTTAAATAAGTGCATATAAAGAAGAAATAAATAGAATGTTACGTAACTTCTATATACAATGTTTAAAATGTTTCTCTTCTCTTTTTATGTTGGAAAATACTTAAGAAATATTAGAAAAGAATCCTCGCTTTGGTAGTGTAAAATCCGATATCGAATTTTCGAGGTCATCACATCACATTACATTACATCTTAAATTGGAATGTTAAAAAATACACTTTATTGGATTGGTTTGGCGATGTCTGCGATGTTTCTTTTGCTTCGACTCTTAATTTTAAAAGAGGAACTA
>JAKCPI010001964.1:0-35685 GCA_023213315.1 Euborellia annulipes | reverse complement strand
CTCTGGCCATTTAGACCCATTTCCTATTTATTTAAATCAGAGGTTCCCAACCTTTTTTGGCCCATCGCCCCTTTCTGGAGGTTGTCTATCACCTATCGCCCCCCCCCCCTCTTTCATTTTAATTGCATGATTTAAAATTTGTAACAAAAAAGTACTTTATTTCAAAGTGAATCAATCAAGTTCCTTAGATAACGTTCTCTTTTCGAAGTGAAAAAATACAAAAGCTACAGAAATAGTGACTGAAACGTTGAAATTTTCAAATGGAAGCCAGGAAAGAAATCAGACAAAAATTTAATCAATCGTTATCTAATTTTTAATTTCATTAATTAATCCTGTAAATAGGAGATTTTCCTCTTTAATTTGTTCTTTTAAATTTTAGTAAACTAATAATTTTTCCCCTTTGAATACTCATCGCCCCCCAATCGCCCCCCGCTTATTTATCGCCCCCTAATATCCCAAATCGCTCACTTGGGGCGATCGCCCCCAGGGGGGGGCCCCCCCCCGCCCCCCCCCCTCCATTAATCTGCCCCTGGGGGCGTTTCACACGGTTGTTCTACGGCCACCAATTAAATTCTGATAATTACTCAGATACTCGAATATTGAATACAAACAAATATGTTTACAACTTTGTATGAAAAAGAAAAGTAATCAAATGATAATTCAATTTATTTGATTTTTTTCTTTTTATTTAAATGGGTATTCTCAAAATTAGATTATTATCTATCGGTATTACATATTAGTTTTCTCAAGGGAGAAAAAAAGATTTTACAAAAAGAGGGAGCATGGAGCATTATTTGTAAACATCTGCAAGTCGTGTGTGTTTATGGATTTTTTAGTTACCCAAGGGAGTCGCAATATAGTGAAATGAAGGAAAAATACCATAAATGTCAACGTAATAATGGGAAAATATCTCACTGCTTTTTCAGTCTATTGATTGGGATGGTCGTTTGATTCAGGGATAGAACAAGAACAAATAAATAAAACAAATTCGAAATTTTATAAAAATTCCTAATCAGAATCAATAAAAAACAATTATTATTATGAGAGTTTTTAATTATAGACCACATTTTGTATTAATGATTCCTTACTCTTACCCTATATATTAGAGCCCTGCCCGTACCGGCCCGTGTCCGTAGTTTTTTTTTTGACTTTCCGCCCGTGTCCGGCCCGTAATTTTTTACCATTATTCAGGCCCGCCCGAACCCGTTTAGTGAATGAATGAATATCTAGAAATTTTTAAATAAAATAATTTTATTTAAAATAATCTTGAAATTATACATTGTTTTTTTAATTTTTTTTATACATTTAATAAAAAACCTACACTTTTTCATGATCTCAGATGTCGGAAAAAAGAAATATTTAAATTTTTATTTTTTACTTTCTCTTACTCTATATATGAAATATTTAGAGAGAGAAAGTATTTTTTTTTATAGGTCCGTCCCCGTCCGATTTTATTTGAATGCCCGTCCGCCCGAACCCGTTCGTTTAGACTTGCTACGCGCCCGTACCCGTCCCGTAATTTTTTCATGGCCTCCAAAACCCGCCCGGCCCGGCCCGCTGGTTCCCAAAGAAGAGACCTATCTTATTCGTTTTCTATATCGCGAATAGTAAATATTTAAAATTTGAAAGAAATCGGTAAAGGGAATTCCGAGAAAAATGAAAAAAAAAAACTAAAAAAGTACATCAGTAAAGTACCGAAATTTCCAAAAGATGAGACTTAGCTCAATTTCATATTGGTGCTGGACATAGAATTTATTTAAAATTTGAAAAAAAATCGTTAGAGCCATTTTCGAGAATTTATGCATCCATTAATTTTTCTCTTTATTTATATGTATATTAATATATGCATATTTGCCTAATAATTAAAAAAAAAAACGTTTGCATATAGGTAAGAGAAAGTAAAAAAATTTTAATAATTGAAATGAAAAACAATTTTGATTCAAAAACCTCAATTGGACGTTAGTCAGAGTCAATGTTTTTACTTACTGTAAATTGAATTGATAAAATTGGAAAAACCTAAAAAAGTACATCAATAAGAGAGGGAGGGATTGGCCAGGAGACAAGCCCACTAAGCTTTGACCATTATAAAATCCATAAATTGAATTTCAAGAAATTTGGAAAAAACTAAAAAAGTACACCAGTAAAGAACAAGTACTCAAGGTTTCCAGAAGACAAGACCTAGGGCAATTTGTTTCTATACTGGAACCACAAAATATTTAAAATTTGAAAGAAATCGTTAGAGCGATTTTCGAGAACTGATATGCTTATATATAAACAAACATACATTGCTCGTTTAAGATTTTAATTTAGTTCATTCAAAAATTATTATTACTAGGCCCTGTTGTTACAAACTTCTAGAAATATTCATCTCTCCATCTGTTCCTTGTCTGCTTATGACATAAATAGAAATGGACCATTTTGAAAGTTTGAAGTTGGTTATGTCTCTGTTGTTATTATTTCACCTTAGAAATTATTTTTAAAAAATAATAACTTTATTTTTTCATACTTGAAGATGTTTCTCTGATGTAAATTTTAAAAATCTGTGACTGGTCGCAAAGCACACAACTGATTGTCTATTGCGATTGCCTATCTCCCAGGGGTTTGCATGATTTAAAAAAATAGTTTAATCCTTGGATTATGTATAGTCATGGGCGTAACTAGGGGGTGCCGGGGAGGGGGAGCTGCCCCTCCCCCCAGAAGGCTCGTGCCCCTCCCCCCCAGAAAGCTCTTTGCCCCATGAAAAATTGAGAAAATATGGTGTTTTCCAGGCCCACCGGAGGATGGCTGGTCCCATGCCCCCCAGCCAAATTCTCTAGTTACGCCCATGTGTACAGTAAAACTCCTCTTAACAGGCCTGGTCGGGACCGAGACCCTGCCGAATACCCGTTTGGCCGGTTAATCCGAGGTTTCGATGAAAAATTGATTTTCATTCGGGATTTCGTTTTCCTAACTTGCTCATTTTTGTTTAAGATATCTCAAGTCTATGTAGTAGAAAAATAGACTGGGAGCAAGCGAGTAAACAAACTCGGGAACTCCTTTTCCCTCCCTTTTTACTATCTCTGAACGAAACCGAAGATCGATCGGATAAGAAGGGTTTTACTCAAGGGGTTTTACTGTATTTTTTTCGTATTGACAAAATTTGCTATTTTTGAGCCATCTCTCTAATTTTCATAATAAAAAAAAAATGTATTAAGAAAAACAAACGGATTCGAAAAATCCCTTAAAATGCCTAAGATAGTAATATTTGAGATGCAAATTTAGAGGTCACTCTTTTAAACCTTATTTTAGAAAACGAACCCAAATGATTTATAGGCCTACCTCGTATAAAAATATTTTTTTCTTAAAATTTTCCAAAATGCCAAGATAATATATTAACCAACTCTACGATTTCCATATTTTTTTTATGCGTACAGTATAATATATATACGAAGATAAAAAAAAGAGGAATTTTATATTTATTTGACTTAAGCAGATTTATCAGAAATTATCCATCTCTCTCTCCCTCTTCCTAGTCAGCCTGGGAACAATTTCGAGTTTCCTCTTCCGGATCCCTTAAGGGGGCGAAGGGCTTATCTTGAGGTGGTCGGGATGATTTAGTGTCAAAGGGCTGATGCATTCATCTTCTAAGGAGGAATCGCCTCCCTCTAATCAGGATCGTAATCTTCTCTCCTGGCCTAATTTCCGAGGAATGTTTTCTTGAGACTCCAAGGGTCATTTCAAAACTAAGAAAGATAATAAAACGTGATGACCTCGGGATTATTATTTGCAAATTCAAATGAATGATTATTGCTCACCTTTTTTATTTTTATTTTTATTTTTTTTTTCATTTTCACTTTACATTTAATAATACTTTCTTAATATAAACATCAAAAAATCATTTCTATTTGCTTTTTCGTTAATAAAATGAGCTTTTTTTTAAATTTTAAATTTCCATATCTCTCAGGTCATTCCATTTATATTCTGATTCTAATCTTGGAGTAAGATTTTAAAATTCAATAAAAATATTCTTATTCTCTGAGAGGAAAAACAATTTTTATTTAGAGAGTGAATTTTTAAAATCCCAAATGGGATTGGCTAATTGGTGATTAAATAAAGCAAATATGTTTGTTTAGGTTTAATGATGAATATACTGAATTTTGCAGTGTGAATACTCTATAGAAATTAAAATAAAAATCTGGTGTGCTGTGCTTGTCACACCAGATTTTTCGTGTTGACATATATTTAGTTTCCGCTGATATATTAGAATTCAAGATGTACAATTTATAAGTATGGGAAAATATTTATATTTTGTTACCATGGCAACCATTTCTCATATCCTTCCTATGAAGTACAAGAGTAAAGTGGTCTTCAGAAGATTTCAATTGCAAAATGAGAATACACATTTTAAAGAGCATCTAAAAAATAATTGATTTATGAATTTAAAAAAAAATCGTTGGAGCGAATTTTGAGAAAATAAAATAAAAAAGCTGAAAAAGTACATCAGTAAAGTACTAGTACTTTTTGGCCGATTTTGATTAAAAGCTTATTTTCACGGTCCAGCAGGGTACAAAACTTAAATATAAATTTTCAGCCTCATAGCTTAATTCCTTCATGCCTAAAATTGAACACACACCCACAGACAGACCATGTCGCGAAAACCACTTTTTTAGATTCAGGGGACCTCAGAACGTGAAGATCCATCAAATTCTCGACACCGAATTTTTGACATGAATCCAATACTTTCTATATAAATATATAGAGTAAGGTGGGGCAAAAGTCCGCACGGGGCAAAAGTCCGAATCCTCATTTTAAAATCCCCGGAAGACTTGGCGTTGTTCTAAACAACTTTGTTAGGTTGCTAACAACAAGAGCAGACGATGATTCGAAATTCAATAACGTGTTTGAAGCCGATTGTTAACAATGAGCAAATTTATGTTTTTGTCACCTTCCATCTAATATTTATGGAAATTCTCATGGTTGCAACATGTACCAGCATGCACTTTTCTAACTGTCTAATGTCTTTGATTGCAAGCTGATAACCCTAAATAAATATTTTAAAACCTTTTTTTCTCTACAGTTAACAATAAAAATTTTTTGGACACTTCGGTGAAAATAGCTAAATGGGGCAAAAGTCCGCGGCCTCGACGGGGCAAAAGGCCCAATGGATCTCCAATGGAACAAATGTCACCCAATGGTATTCGAGTTTCTAATACCCCTACCTAGTATTTTCTGGGTTTCTAATACCCCAACCAAGTATTTTATCGGATTAATGAGCCTAGGGAAACGATCACGACCCGAAATGTTTATGCAGATTATGAACTTCAATCTTACTGGGGACTAATTGTTATAAGGCCTATTGTGTATTTCTAATAAATAAAATGAATACATAAAACATACATATACCTAATGTATTTCTTATTAAGTCTTTTTTATACCCTGGTTCGAGAGTTTGTTCGCTGCAGGGGCAATTGTTTGCACCTAAGGACTTTTGCTCCGCTAGTGCGACTTTTACCCCCTCGATGGGGCAAAAGTCCGCAAATGAAAATTTTTGTTTAAATACCTCTCCTACTCTTATGCTACCGAATTGGAAACCAAAAAAATTATGTAAGATAGCCAATTAACCAGGCTTTCAGGGGATGTCCTATTTTTATTGTATCTTTCATAGGAAGGTCAAAAAAAATTCCCAAAGAAAAACTGCGGACTTTTGCCCCACCTTACTCTATATACAGTATTTGTATATGTAGATATTGGAATGATGTCTGTCTGTGTGTTGTGTGTGTGTCTGCCTTAATTGTTTTCGTCAACGAAAACTCAAAAACTATTCATTCAATTGTTTTGAAATTTTGCACCCATAAGCTAGGGGTAGAGGCCAAGAACTGAAAAACTTTTGGTTAACATCGGACCATTAGGGAGGGGGTGCGGTCTAGGAGGGGGGGCAAATATTTTTTTCTTACATAACCTATAATTTTTTTTATTTATTCAAAAACTAGACTTCCTCCGAGTAAAATTATATATAATATGTATAACATCGGACAATTAGGGGGGGGCTCTAGAGGGGGAGCAATATTTTTTTCTTGAATAGTGGGTGTGCAAAGTTGTGCGCTCGGCTAAGTCCGACCCTTTATTTATAAAACTTTAGCAATCATCACTGTGGCTAATATTCGCGCCTCCCCTTAGACTAGTGTACGCCTCCCAGTTTGAAAATCGCTGCCCTAAATTATTTATCTATGAAAATATTTATTAAAGTTAAAAATTTTAAAAACCCAAAAACGAGAATAATTTTTTTTTTTGTAAAAAAAAAACTCAATAACGAGATCGTTTGTGTATAATCGGATTAAATTCTTTCTATTGTAGATTATTATACGATCAGAGAATAAATACTAATCGTTAGCTATCATTTAAATCTAATTTACTCGTTAATTTCATTATTATTTTTTTCTTTTTTTGTTATTTTATTTCCCCTAATTCTATGTAATTGATTGAACTCCCCGGACAAAAATTATATGTGACATGTCCCTAAGCGACCCTAATAAAAACATAGAGAAAAAATCTCATCAAATTCAGAATTGATCTCTGATTTTGTCATTTGGTCTCTTAACATGTTCATAATTATATATGAATAGTAACAGGAATAAATAAATTAACGTTCGTTTTATTATCAAACGTAAAATCAAATTAAACTAATTATTCTTTAAAGTTGTCAAATTTTATTATTATTTGATAACAATGAGGAAAGGGTGATGTGATAATTATTGACTATTTAGGTTTTGCATAGGGATTCGTTCGCTTTAATATGCTGGAAGATAGGCAACCCAAATGATAAACCCAGAGACTAGAACGGGCCAAGCTCAGCTGCTAATTTCAAGAAAAACTTACAAATTTTGAAATTAATCTAATTATTAAAGACCTGACAAAAAAGCACAAAAATTTGGAAAAATGGTGATTAAAAAAAGCATAAAAATATTGAATAAAAAGTTGTTCAATAAGCATAAAAAAAAGCATCTCAAAAGCAACTTTAGCAAAAAAGCTCTACTCATAGGGTCCCGGGGAGCAAAGCCCGCCAAAGGTGGGATTTACGCAGTTGCCGAAGGAATTCCTTTACATGAACTTTTTTGCTGAATAATGTTTTGAATTATTTTTAAAAATTATATAAATATACGTAAAATAAGTTCAAATAAGCACGAAGGGGGAAAAAATCATAAAAACTCGATCGGTTTCTACTAAAAATGTATAAAATCAACTATGACACACTTGTAAAGACTTTTTGCTTGCTCTGAAGGTGGTTCAAACATAGAACCGAAACGTTAACTGTGAAATAAAATATAATAAATATATAAAGAAAAAAAAAAAAGGAATATTTTGGGATTTTTGCAGAAGCTTGCACAATTAGTTGTTTTTTCTTCAGACGACTCTTCCTCCTTTTTTGGAATATCCGAGCACATTAGAGGAAGATGCTTCCGGTTACAAATAACACATTTGCACGACAGTTTGCATTTTTGTACAGAGTGCCCTTTGTTTAAACAGATGAAACAACACTTCTTCTCGGTCAAAATCTTTTTTTTCTTTTCCTCGTAGGAGATTTTTTGTGCTTTGAAGCACTGGTCACTTTGGTGATTTGTATTGCCGCAAAATATACATGTCTTCTTCTCATTTGGTTTCACCTTTGTTGTTATCAAGGTTGATGCCGTAGGGATGTCTTGTCTGTTTATCTTTCTTGGCCTAGCCACATTTTCTCATTTTGGTGCTATTTTACAATATACAAAGAAAAATAATTTTTCTAACATCCTTGTTCTGAAGATGGGTAACCTTTAGTCTCCGAAACGTTGTCAAGCTGACATTAAAATAATTAGTAGTCTTTTTTTCATGTAAGTGAGCAATTAACTTCTAATCGGATGCTTTTGGGTCAAATCAATTGATGTGTTTTTGAAAACAAAATTCAAAATAAAAAAAAAATATTCCCTTGCTGATTTGGCATGATCCTTTGCCGAACGTTAAACTTTTTTAATCGTATTGATTTTAATACGAAATTCACTTCCATATATTTCAAAAAGAATAATTGATTGTACGGATTCTTATTTGAGATTCCACTTATTATTTTTTTTTATATTCAATTCTGATTGATAATAATTAAAAATTCCTGAAGATATACTTGGTACATAGGCCTACTCTTGCGCTTTGCCAGTAAAGAGTATAAAATCTAAAGGTGACAAAATTTGAAGTTTATTTTAAAATATCCACTAATAGTTCAATTATTTCTAATTTTTTACACAGGAATTAAATAATATATTATTAATTCCTCTCCGTCCGTCTAATAGAAAGCATTTTAATAACAAAACCCAAAACCTGACAATTATTAAACACTCTATTTAAGAGAAGGTTTTAAATTTTTATTTCACGCCCCGGACATGCAGGGATTTAAATAATTTAATTTTATTAAAATATTTATTATTTTCAATTTCAATAATTTCTAAATTTATATTATTTTAAATTATATAAGATTTAATTGAATTATCAAAATTATGTTTGTTTAATATGTAATTTATATTTGATAAAACCATTATTTTAACCCCCCCCCCCCCCATCCGCCTCTTTTTTTAACTCGTAATGTTAAGCTTTTTAAATTGGTTAAAAACATAATTAGATGATTTTTTTTAATTAAAATATATTGATTAAATTTAAAGGGAATTGAAAGTTATGAATTGAATTGGTAGATTGCTAGATAGGAAAAGAGCTCAAGCTAATAATGCCTTATAAATTAAATATTTTAATTTTCTCACATATTTCTTTAATAAAAAAACTTGACTAATAGGTTTAAATACAAACTACAGTAGTTAGGTGACTGTTGTTTTAAAGAAGCTGCATAAAGGTTAGTCTATACGGTACTGAAAACAAAACGATTAGGTTTTAGCTTCAGATAAGTTATTGTAGTTGACTTTCACCTTCGAGTTTTTTCACATCTAGTTAAGCTAGTCATATGATTAAAAAAGAACACATATCGTAGTTAACTAGCTAAGACCCACGATTCGGTATAAGGCTTAATTTAGGCGGTGTGAAATTAAAAACACAAGCCTGTTTAATTCTTTTTTCTTCAGAAATTTTTAAATTTTTGTTAAAAAATTTATTAACTCTCATTAATTATTTTAATTTTTAATATTTATTTTAATTAATTTTAGAGAGAGAAAGTATTGCGATCATGAAAACGATGTCGAGATTTTGATGGATATGTACGTTTTGAGGATCCAAAAAAGCGGGTCCCACAAATTGGTCTGTCTGTATGTGAGTCTCTGAACAAAATATCTCAGGAATGAAAAGAGCTAAGAGGTTGAAATTTTGTATTTGAGTTAGGCACCCTCCCAAGGGGTGAAAATAAGCTTTTAAACAAAATCGGCTAAAAAGTACTAGTTCTTTACTGATGTACACTTTTTCAGTTTTTTTTTTTTTTTTTTTTTTTTTTTTTCGATTTCCTCAAAATTCGCTCCAACAATTTTGATTAAAATCATAAATCAACTATTTTTTTGATGCTCTTTAAAATGTATATCAGCGAAATTTTTCGTTAAAATTGTTTGAAATACACTTTATTGATATGGAAGCATTCGTAGCTCAACGCTTTCTATGAAACAGATGGTCAAGTTTGGAACTTAAGTGCTATGGGAAACTAAATATATATCCACCCGAAAAATCTGCTGTGCGACCAGTCACACCAGATTTTTATATATATATTTTTAATAATTTTTATAAATGATGTCTTTATTAAGTTGCTACCTTCAACAAAACTTTCCTTATACCTCAAATAGTTAATTACCGTAATGTGAAAAACTGAATTTTTTTTTTACTCGATGGTTAAGGGTCTTCTTGTTTATTTTATCTTTTGGATAAGTTTGCTAGTTGACTAGACGTGAAGCAACTGCCCATAACTCAACAAAATATTGAGTCAATGTAAATTTGTTAAAATTATCTCTCTTTTATAGACTAAAAAAATTATAAGCCCCCTCCATCATCTCTAAATTTTAATTACTACATTATTGATTTGTAATTAATTAGTCTTCTAACGTTTTATTAAAGAATTTCATTTCGTTAAGCCAAACTTTTTAAGCGGCCAATTGAAACAAAATTTTTTTTTTATATATGCTTTTGATAAAAGATCAAAGCATCACTCAACTTTTAGCAAAAACTCTACCTAAACGTTTTTATTTAAATAAAATATCTCTTCGTCTATTAACTTTATCAAAATAACATACGTATACAAAATTATTTTATTCAACAACTTTTGAAAAAAAAGGGAGGAAAATCGTAATTGTATCATCTTAAGTATAATAAAGATAAAAATTATTAATTTGGTCCAGAGATGTAATCTGAAAAAATAGTAGTTATTAATAAATATTGAATGATCATTTTTATCGCTCTCTGCGAACTAAATTTCATCCTGATCTGACCAGTATTTCCAGAAATATAATCAAATTAAAACTAAAAACACATTAAAAACTACGAACCGACCGAAGTTTCGGTTTCGGTTGGCCAAAATCAGCCGAAACCTGAGTTTGAAAAGATGGGATGAGACACACACACACATACACACCCACACAAAAAAAAGTCGAATGAGATTTGCACCTAAAAAAAGGGCTGAGGGAAAAGTAAAAAAAAAAGGGTGAAAATGATATGAATTGTATTTTGTATAGGAAATACAAGTTTCGGTTTCGGTTACAGTTTCAGCCGAAACCAAGATTGAGACCAAAATTCGGTTAGGGTTTCGGTTTCGGCTGAAAATCTTGTTTCGGTCGGACCCTATTAAAAACACATTTTTTTGAGTTTCTAGAGTCTTTTTATCCTGAAATTCCTGAGAGAGAATCAGGTTATTCTATAAACATTAAATTTTAAAATATTATTCCAAGTTAAGAATAAATACCCTGAGATATATGGAAATTTTAAAAACAATCTGAGAGGAGGGGGGGGGGTTAAATTTTTAAAATTTCTTGAAACAAAAGTTTAATATTGAATTTAATATCTTGGATATATTTTTTATTTTGATTTCTCTGAATTTTTTTCCACATAAAGTTATCAATAACATTTGCTCTTTAAATCGACTTTTATGTCTTATTATATAAAAAATATTTCTAATACATAGTACAGAAGATTGTCTTATTATAGAGAATTAAAAAATGAAGTTATTAACTTGGATAAGTAAATTAAAAAATAACATTGGAAATATTACTCCAAATATAATAAATAATATTCTATCCCTGCCTGTCCTGGCCCAATAAAATATGGCTTACGCCTACACCCCAAACTTCTCCTTCCGCTGACCACTCAAAACAACCTTATTGACAATTTTATTAGCCTTTATTTATCCTTTATCCCTTATTTGCTCATTTAACTCCTCCCCCTCTCCAAATAATCGATAGTAAAATGGAATATTTTTTTATTCAAACAGTAGTAACCAGGATTTTGTCCCTGATAGGGAAGGTTATGAATTTTTTTTTTACTTTCTCTTACCTATTATAGAAAGTGGTATGAAAAATTCGATGTTCGAGAATAGCTGAATCCAAAAAAGTGGACCCGCAAAATGTGTCTGTGTGTGTGTGCTAGGAAGTTTAAATTTTATATTAATATTTAAGTTAAATTCCCCTCGGAAAGCAATACGAATCTTTTGAATAAATTCATAGAGGAGTTTCCCTTAATTAGTTTTTCTAATTCTTTAAATTAAAAAATACTCAAATATATATTTTTTTAATCTTACATTCTTATTTTGAGCTTATTGTATATGACTTGGTGACAGGAGATGAAGGTAATATTATCTGAGAAAAAAAAAAAAAAAAAATACAAAAGGCTTGTCTCTAATCCTGTTTGACTGACGCAGAGAAGAAATATTAAAATAAATAAAACATCGAAAAAAAAGTCTAATATAAACAAAAGGACCAAATTTGTTAATAAAAATGAAATATTTGATTATAAACGTTATCTTTCAAATATATATTTAAATTAATTCGTAGCCAATAAAATAAATTTTATCGTTCAGGATGGAATACGAACCCTTCGATTATAAAATAAATCCCGTGCGCCTCTCTAAAGAGAGGGAGTTGTATCCTATTTATATGAATTAATTAATTATCAAAACACATAGGAAGACAATAAATTTTATTTTATTTATATCTGCCTCGCGTGTTCCCCGTAGAATAAATGATTGGTTAGTTTTTGACCATTGAACAAATTGTCAAGAAAACATATAATATATTTTATGTAAAGGATTTTTTTTTTTTTAATTAAGAACTATTTCAGTCACTTTAATATATTTTTCTGCTTTTTTTTTGAAAGGGGCAAATCCTAAATCCCTAAGCTTTGGATTATAATAAAAGAAAATTTTTTACTAAAAAAAAGGGTTATTTGGCGTTAGTGAACATCATTTTGTAAAGTGTGCTCTTTTGCTTATCCAAATGATCACTGATTAGAGTCATTTTTAGAGTTAGAATAGAAGTAGCTAAGTTAGGCTCTTTAGAGTGCTGCAAATCCCACAGGAAAATGGACAAAGGCTCAGCTCCATTTCTCATTTTATACAAAAGTATATGTGGCGAGAATGTAAGCTTTGATCTCACATTGAAATCAGATCTGTCACTCGGATATATTTTTCTTCTTTTTTTTTTTTTTTCTTTTGTTGGGTGTGGAATAACATAGAGTATTATTCTCATCCGAAAATAGGCTATTACATTTCGAAATTTTAAATAAATAGTATTTATTTACTGGCGTTTCATTTTTTTTCTAAAGTTGGCCTATTAATTTTATTATTTGGTTTTCTTATCAACCAGTATATTTTACTTTGCGATTGTCATTTTATTTTTTAAAAAGTTTACATTAGTATTAAAAATATTTTTGCCCTCGGGCTTGGTGTAGTAGTAGCCTGCCTACCTTCTATACCCGCGACGGGTTCGGACCCCAGGCAGTTCGATGATTTTATTTAAGCCATTTGGATACCAAATTGCTTAAATAGAAATGCCTGAACCCCACTCCACTAGATATTATTAAATAAAGGTTATCGTATAAACTCATATATGGCCTGAGTTGCCGAAAAGACTGTGTGAATGTGTCGAATGTGTGTGTGAGTGTTGAGTGTGAAAAAAGTGTGTGTTAAAAAACAAAAAAAAAAAAAAATTATATGGGCAAGCAACTAATTTATTTGCTAATTATCTATCATTGACTAATTACGTTACCGCTAATTATTTGTTAGCTGTTGATTCCAAATAAGGCATAAGAAAATAAGGTATTCATCAATTTATAGTTAATTTAATAATAAATATTTAAAAACGTAGACTCACCGAGTACTGCAGGTATATATTAATTAGGGAGGTTTAGGCCTTTTCAGTACATAAAAACAATACAATTTTTAAAAAATTATATTTATTTCTAAAAGGTTAACAAACCAATGCTGGTTTCGATAGCATTTCAGCTTATCTTCTTCAGTGAGTGGTTTTGCACCTGGAAAGGTTTATATTCAATTTTAAAATTTTTTTGATATTAACACACATTAAAAAAATTTTAAATTTTAATGTGTGTTAATATCAAAAAAATTTTAAAATTGAATATAAACCTTTCCAGGTGCAAAACCACTCACTGAAGAAGATAAGCTGAAATGCTATCGAAACCAGCATTGGTTTGTTAACCTTTTAGAAATAAATATAATTTTTTAAAAATTGTATTGTTTTTATGTACTGAAAAGGCCTAAACCTCCCTAATTAATAAATATTTAGCTAGGGGTATTTAGCTAGGGGTAATTACCCCCCCCCGAGATTTGAAAAAATACCTTATTTTCGCAAAAAAAATTGATTTTTAATGTAAAATTTTAAAAATTAATACTTAAAAATTTGATTTGTATTTATATTTTGGCAAACAAGTACAGAATGCACCTTTAAATTACCGAAATTAAGAAAAAATAGTGTTCTGTGCGACGAGTCATACCAGATTACCCCCCCCCCCCCCCCGAGAAACACCTCTGGATCCGCCCTTGCCTATAAAGGTGTATATTCCACTATATTTGTAAACTATGTTACAATAATTGCTGCCTTGTTAAGATTTTTTAAAGTCTTGGGCCTGTCTGTATTGGTTGCGATCTTAAGGCCTAGTTAGAAAAAAAACAATGATATAGGAAATTATATTTGAATATTGGTTCATATATTGAAGAGCTTAAAATTAACACTAGATTGGATTAAAAAACTTCAGTTTATTATAAAAAATTGTGCATTAGAGTATTCTAGTGAGTGGGAGTCTGGCATAATCTCTCCCTCCTCTCCATTATGATGTCAGGGTTTTTTTTTTTTTTTTTTTTTTTTTACCATTTCGGCTACTAAGCCTATTTAGAGTTTTGAAATTATTAATTTTTTTTTTTTAATTCAAATATACCGGTGATCAGAGTATTTCAGCATCATCCCTACCTAGACTCTAATATATATGTATAAATCTACTTTTCTGTGTTCTAATTCTTGTTATATCTTGTCCACAGGCCACTCGCTTCCGGGTTCTCACCAGTAAGGCTTTGAGAGCCGATCAAGAAAGATCTTCTCTCCACGTCAATTGGCTTCAAATTCAGAATCTCCCATCTGGTGAGTATCTAAATAATTTTTTCAAAATTTTATTAATTTATAATTTAAATATACACTTTTATTAAAATCTTCTATTTATAAACTGAAAAAAACAATATCATACTTATATATAATTGCCTTAAAACCGTGTCCGATGTGTGAAACAACCAATCAGGCCTCAGGGATAGCGCTGATTGGCGAAATACAGAGAGGGCGGAGCCGGAGAGGCAAATTCAAATTTTTTTTAACCAGGAGAGATATCAATTTGGTTTCTTCCCTAAAGCCTTCCCTTGATAAGAATCTAAATTCGTTGTTTCAGAGTTTTTTTTAAATTCGGCAGCCCCCCCCCCCCGAAATTTTTAATTCTTCTATTTCTTCAAATAAAAACATGCTTTTTTGGATAAAATTCTTGAATGAATATCTATCAAGGGATTTAAAAGTTTAAATATTTTTTGTGTAATTGCCCCCCCCCCCCCGAAATTTTTAATTCTTCTATTTCTTCAAATATTAACATGCTTTTTTGGATTTAAAATTCTTGAATGAATATCTATCAAGGGATTTAAAAGTTTAAATATTTTTTGTGTAATTGCCCCCCCCCCGAAATTTTTAATTCTTCTATTTCTTCAAATAATAACATGCTTTTTTGGATTTAAAATTCTTGAATGAATATCTATCAAGGGATTTAAAAGTTTAAATATTTTTTGTGTAATTGCCCCCCCCCCCCGAAATTTTTAATTCTTCTATTTCTTCAAATATTAACATGCTTTTTTGGATTTAAAATTCTTGAATGAATATCTATCAAGGGATTTAAAAGTTTAAATATTTTTTGTGTAATTGCCCCCCCCCCCCCGAAATTTTTAATTCTTCTATTTCTTCAAATATTAACATGCTTTTTGGATTTAAAATTCTTGAATGAATATCTATCAAGGGATTTAAAAGTTTAAAGATTTTTTGTGTAATTGCCCCCCCCCCCGAAATTTTTAATTCTTCTATTTCTTCAAATATTAACATGCTTTTTTGGATTTAAAATTCTTGAATGAATATCTATCAAGGGATTTAAAAGTTGAAATATTTTTTGTGTAATTGCCCCCCCCCTCCGAAATTTTTAATTCTTCTATTTCTTCAAATATTAACATGCTTTTTTGGATTTAAAATTCTTGAATGAATATCTATCAAGGGATTTAAAAGTTTAAATATTTTTTGTGTAATTGCCCCCCCCCCGAAATTTTTAATTCTTCTATTTCTTCAAATATTAACATGCTTTTTTGGATTTAAAATTCTTGAATGAATATCTATCAAGGGATTTAAAAGTTTAAAGATTTTTTGTGTAATTGCCCCCCCCCCCCGAAATTTTTAATTCTTCTATTTCTTCAAATATTAACATGCTTTTTTGGATTTAAAATTCTTGAATGAATATCTATCAAGGGATTTAAAAGTTTAAAGATTTTTTGTGTAATTGCCCCCCCCCCGAAATTTTTAATTCTTCTGTTTCTTCAAATATTAACATGCTTTTTTGGATTTAAAATTCTTGAATGAATATCTATCAAGGGATTTAAAAGTTTAAATATTTTTTGTATAATTGCCCCCCCCCTCCGAAATTTTTAATTCTTCTGTTTCTTCAAATCTTAACATGCTTTTTTGGATTTAAAATTCTTGAATGAATATCTATCAAGGGATTTAAAAGTTGAAAGATTTTTTGTGTAATTGCCCCCCCTCCCGAAATTTTTAATTCTTCTGTTTCTTCAAATATTAACATGCTTTTTTGGATTTAAAATTCTTGAATGAATATCTATCAAGGGATTTAAAAGTTTAAATATTTTTTGTATAATTGCCCCCCCCCTCCCGAAATTTTTAATTGTTCTGTTTCTTCAAATTTTAACATGCTTTTTTGGATTTAATATTCTTGAATCAATATCTATCAAGGGGTTTAAAAGTTTAAAGATTTATTGTGCAATTGCCCCACCCCCGAAATTTTTATTTTAAAATTCTTGATTTTTTTTAATAGGTCCCTGTCCGCCTGATTTCATTTGCATGCCCGTTGGCTCGAATCAGTTTATTAAAGGGACATTTAGGCTTGCTTCTTGCCCGTAATTTTCTCATGGCCTTCAAAACCCAGAGGCCGGGCAGGGCGAATACTCAAATTTTAAACTTGATTCATTGTATTTTCGTTTAGGCAAAAATAATATGGGCTTTAAAATTAAGAGAAAAACTACTGATCCCGTATCGAGACGCCGCCCGCCAGGGCCAGGTTGAGATGGGCGCGGCGAAGCCGCGCCTTTCTCAACTTGTAATACAAATCCGTTTAAAAATTTGAGAGTAAGCTTTAACAGTTGTTGTCGAAAGCTTTCTAGGGGTTTTTTAGAATTCGGGCCTTAAGGCCCCAAATCGCTATTTTGGAAAAAATGCATTTTTTAATTAAATTTTTTACTTTCTTTAATTACGTTTAAACGAGATGAGATATCAAATTAATTTCTTTGGTACAAGCTTCCTTAAATGAATACCTCAAAAGGATTTTAGGGGTTTTTTGAAATTCGGACCTTGAGGCCCCTCAATCAACATTTTGGAAAAAATGCATTTTTTAATTACTTTAATTACGTTTAAACGAGATGAGATATCAATTAGCTCTCTTCCCTAAAAGTTTCTTTAAATAAATATCTCGAAAAGGTTTTCAGGGATTTTTGAAATTCAGATCCTAAACCTCTATTTTGGATACAGTTTCTACCGTAGGCTCTAGTTGAAATATTTTGTAAATCAAAATATGCAAATAAAACACTCGGTTATTGGTTCCAAGTTATTTATTAATTATAAATCAACACTAATTAAGTATTTAGACGCTAATATTTTTATTTAATAATGGAAGATCATAATTATTTTTTCTTTTTAACTTTGAGCCTCTTGGCACCACAAGATATGCTCCTATTAAGAAATAAAAATAGGGGGTAAATAGTCCCATTATGGAACAACTTTTCCAGGGTAGGCCCGTTTTGAATCGTCTCGGTAATTGTCGATTATCGGATGATTTAAATTTTTGGCTGCTCCTGTTCCCTTCTTTTGAAAAGAAACAAATATTTTTTCCTCTCTTTACAAATTTTCTTTTTTGAATTTGTTTTTTACATATTTAATATGTACCACCCTTAGAGGTTGGCGAGAAGGTATTGAATAGGTGATTATATGCCGAAAGATGTGCAATTTTTCCCTCGGTTCTGGTCGATTTTGTGCGCTGCTAATTCAATCACCCATTTTGAATGCGTAGGCAGTGAGCAGAGCAGCGCCCATTCAATGATCAATAGACACCCCTCTCTTTGGCCACTTGAATCAATTGTCGGCACCCGGCAACAATGCACTACCGACCTTCGCATTTGCGTCAAGTGATTTTTCACTTCTCGGGATTCAATAGGGAAAAAATTCAACAAAAAAAAAAGCCTCGACTTTTTATAGGTGAGCGTAAATCAATTAGCGTCCGGATGGAACTCGCTTATCCCAGGGAATCACTTGTGTTTAGTTTTGTTAGAGAATAAGTGGGGGGGGGGGGATGAGGGGATTACCAAACAAAGCGTATTAACAGATAAATAGCTGACAGTAATGCCCCCACTACAACAGATAAATATAATAATATATTAAATTTATATTAAAAAGGAATTCCAAGTAAAATATTCACTTAAATAAAGGGAAAAATTTGGTGGGACTGGTCGCATCACATTTTTTGTGTCGACATATATTTAGTTTCCGACAGTACGCTACATTAGAATTTCAAGATGAGTAAAATTTATAAGAATGGGAAAATATTTATATTTTGTTACCATGGCAACCATTTCTCTTATCTTTCTATGAATAACAAGAGTAAAGTGGTCTTCAGGAGATTCCAATGGCAATATGAGAATATACATTTTAAAGAACATCTAAAAAATAATTGATTTTTGAATTTTAATCAAAATCGTTCGAGCGAATTTTGAGAAAATCGAAAAAAAAAAAAAAAAAAAAAAAAACGGAAAAAGTACTTGAGTAAAGTAGTACTCTTTGGCAGATTTTGTTTAAAAGCTTATTTTCACGCTCCAGGGGGGTGTCTAACTTAAATATAAAATTTCAGCGTAATAGCTCAATTCCTTCCTGCTTTAAATTGAACACAGACCCACAGACAGACCATGTCGCGAAAACCACTTTTTTACGTGTATATCTATCAAAATCTTGACATTGAATTTTTGTCGTAAATCCAATACTTTCTATCTCTTTAGCCTATATTAACATATATAGAGGTAAGAGAAAGTAAAAAAAAAAAAATTAATATTGCCTCCTCATCCGTTTGCACCCTTCGCCTTTAAAATTTCCACATTTCAATTTGACAAACGTTCCAAATAGCCCGCGGGCCTTGGTGTAGTGGTTAGCGTGCTGGCCATTTCTACTAGGGTTCACATCACGACAATTTATTAATTTAAATATACGTTAAATATATAGTTTCCGCCGAAATATTAAAATTCAAGATATATTAAAAAAAAAAAAAAAAAAAACCTTTTCAGCTACAGAGGCCATTTAGAGATTATTTCTTTTTATTTATATAATTTTTAAATACAAGTGGGGGGGGGGGCGTTCTATACTCTGATTACTCGAGTTCACCAATCACTCAAAACGTGCATATCTATCAAAATCTCGACATCGAATTTTTAACATAAATCCAACACTTTCTCTCTATTAGATACATTTATAGGTAAGAAAAAGTAAAAAATAGAATAGAAATAATTTTTAAATAAATCATTCGGGATGTATTTCAAATTGAATGGTTAAACCAGCGTTTTTCAAAGTGGGAGGCGCGGACTAGTCTAAGGGGAGTCGCGAATATTGACCACCAAGATCAATTTTCCAAATGATTGCTAGTTTTATAAATAAAATTCTGTGTGAGTGTTAAAAAAAAAAAAAAAATTGGATTAGGGGTTGAAAAATTTAAAAAAATGTTTTTTTAATTTTTTTTAGCTAAATCAAAGCCAAATAACTAGAAAATATTCAAAAAATAGCGTTGATTATTATTTTGCTTAGGGGGAATGAAGGGTTGATTATTTAAGAAAGGCCTTGGAATATTCCAAATCACTTGTTGACATTCTTTTCCAGTTCTAAATATAGTTAGATTAGAGTAAAAGGTATTTTTTTACTTTTAATAAAAAGGGAATTGTTATTTTCATCTACCAGTATTTATTCCTATACAAAGAGAGAGAGAGACAAGTCTCGTTCAGTTGAGCGGGTGACCGGGTGGCAGGCGCTTGCTCTCTTTTCATGTTGTGTGATTTAAAGTGAATAATTAATATAGTGTAACCCACCCTGACCTCACCGTCAACAGACACACCCTCTTGAGAGTCTTATTAAAGGTAATTATTATGCATTTTATCGTTGAAAAAAAATGATAGAAACAAATAATTTGACTGCGAAAAACGATTCTTTTGAATATGAAATTAAATATTTTATATTTCACTAAGGGTAGAGGGAGAATATAAGCTGTGTAGGTGGCATTGAAAAAAAATTAGTTTTTTATTAGATTTTTAAACACTTTCTCATTCACACTCTACACTCACACACACATTCACACACTCTTTATGAGAATAAAGTGTGAATGTTTTTATAAAAAAAAAAAAATATTTTTGTTAATCAAATTTCCTTAATATACTTTTTCAACAGGGTTGAAAATTAATATAAAATAATTCCAAAATAAAATAAAAATTAAAATAATTATTTTTTATAAATGTATTCAAATTATTTTTTCACAATAATTTTGCGGCGATGGCTTGCATTTCCTTAGGGGGGGGGGGGGGGGTTAATGTCCCATCCCCTATAATGCATAAAGATATTAATGCTTTTTAATACTTTTACTAAAAAATAAGCGCATTCCGTTTGAATTAAAATTTATATTCAATATTTAACAAATATTATAGTAAAATAGAAACATTTTAATATTCTAAAATTTCTTATTACTGGGGCGGAATTAATTTTTGAAGATTTCGAAATGAGTTACCGCATCTTTTGTATATAGAACTAATCTCAATTCGGATTTGACTTTCTCTTACCTATATGTATCAGTGGCGGATTAATGCAATTTTGTCGGGGGGGGGGGGCGGTTTTTTTTTTTTTTAATTTTTTTTTATTTAAGGACTTTGTGGGCATCTATGGCCATTTAGACCCCTTTCCTATTTATTTAAATTGATTGATTGACAAATTCAATTGAAATTAAAGCCCGGAAATCATAATTTCTTTAGATTACTAGTTTTTATAACATTGTGAATTTCTTCTCGGGGGGGGCGATCGCCCCCCCTCGCCCCCCTTTAATCCGCCCCTGATATGTATAAGTTAATATATACCCAGATAGCACAGTACGTCTTATATACGTACATAAGAGGACTGATACTGTGCTATCTGGGTATCATACTTATATATAATTGCCTTAAAACCGTGTCCGATGTGTGAAAGAACCAATCAGGCCTCAGGGATAGCGCTGATTGGCGAAATACAGAGAGGGCGGAGCCGGAGAGGCAAATTCAAATTTTTTTTTAACCAGGAGAGATATCAATTTGGTTTCTTCCCTAAAGCCTTCCCTTGATAAGAATCTAAATTCGTTGTTTCAGAGTTTTTTTTAAATTCGGCAGCCCCCCCCCCAAATTTTTTAATTCTTCTATAACATGCTTTTTTGGATTTAAAATTCTTGAATGAATATCTATCAAGGGATTTAAAAGTTTAAATTTTTTTTGTGTAATTGCCCCCCCCCCCCCCGAAATTTTTAATTCTTCTATTTCTTCAAATAAAAACATGCTTTTTTGGATTTAAAATTCTTGAATGAATATCTATCAAGGGATTTAAAAGTTTAAATTTTTTTTGTGTAATTGCCCCCCCCCCCCCCGAAATTTTTAATTCTTCTATTTCTTCAAATAAAAACATGCTTTTTTGGATTTAAAATTCTTGAATGAATATCTATCAAGGGATTTAAAAGTTTAAATTTTTTTTGTGTAATTGCCCCCCCCCCGAAATTTTTAATTCTTCTATTTCTTCAAATAAAAACATGCTTTTTTGGATTTAAAATTCTTGAATGAATATCTATCAAGGGATTTAAAAGTTTAAATTTTTTTTTGTGTAATTGCCCCCCCCCCCCGAAATTTTTAATTCTTCTATTTCTTCAAATAAAAACATGCTTTTTTGGATTTAAAATTCTTGAATGAATATCTATCAAGGGATTTAAAAGTTTAAATTTTTTTTGTGTAATTGCCCCCCCCCCCCCCGAAATTTTCAATTCTTCTATTTCTTCAAATATTAACATGCTTTTTTAGATTTAAAATTCTTGAATGAATATCTATCAAGGGATTTAAAAGTTTAAATTTTTTTGTGTAATTGCCCCCCCCCCCGAAATTTTCAATTCTTCTATTTCTTCAAATATTAACATGCTTTTTTAGATTTAAAATTCTTGAATGAATATCTATCAAGGGATTTAAAAGTTTAAATATTTTTTGTGTAATTGCCCCCCCCCCGAAATTTTTAATTCTTCTATTTCTTCAAATATTAACATGCTTTTTTGGATTTAAAATTCTTGAATGAATATCTATCAAGGGATTTAAAAGTTTAAATATTTTTTGTGTAATTGCCCCCCCACCTCCCGAAATTTTTAATTGTTCTGTTTCTTCAAATCTTAACATGCTTTTTTGGATTTAATATTCTTGAATGAATATCTATCAAGGGGTTTAAAAGTTGAAAGATTTTTTGTGTAATTGCCCCCCCCCCACCTCCCGAAATTTTTAATTGTTCTGTTTCTTCAAATCTTAACATGCTTTTTTTTATTTAAAATTCTTCAATGAATATCTATCAAGGGGGTTTGAAAGTTTAAAGATTTATTGTGCAATTGCCCCACCCCCGAAATTTTTATTTTAAAATTCTTGATTTTTTTTAATAGGTCCCTGTCCGCCTGATTTCATTTGCATATATATATATATATATATATATATATATATATATATATAGAGAGAGAGAGAGAGAGAGAGAGAGAGAAAGTATTGGATTCATGTCAAAAATTCGATGTCGAGACTTTGATGGATATTCACTTTTTGAGGTCCCCTGAATCTAAAAAAGTGGTTTTCGCGACATGGTCTGTCTAGGTGTCTGTTTGGGTTCAATTTAAAGCATGAAGGAATTGAGCTAGGAGGTTGAAATTTTATATTTAAGTTAGGCACCCCCCTAGGGCGTGAAGATAAGATTTGAGAAAAATATTTTTCTTCATGAATGAAAGTTAGAAATAACGCAACCATAATTTTTTCTTTAAAAATATATTTTAACAGCTGACGTTTCGGCATTGGTCAAAGCCATCCTCGGAGCTGTTAGTGGTCATCCGAGGATGGCTTTGACCAAAGCCGAAACGTACCGGTAAGCTGTTAAAATATATTTTTTAAGAAAAAATTCTGGTTGCGTTTTCTTTTAACTTTCATTCATGATAGAAATTCCACCAGCCATAAACTACCCTTATACCAGCGTTTTCCAAACTCTGAGGCGCGCCTCCCTAGGGAGGCGCGGACTAGTCTAAGGGGAGTCGCGAATATTGGCCACCAGGACAAATTTTCCATATGATTGCTAATTTTAATATAAACAAGAATAAATAAAAAAAAAAAAAATACTTTTATATAAATTTATATTTTTTAGCATTAAAAATTTTTGTTTTTGTATTATTTTATAAAATGGGGGGGGGGGCGTCATAAGATTATTTATTTGAGCCTCTACTCTCTACTTTGAAAAACATTCGAGTAAAATATAATTGTTTAAATTCATCCAACTTTGCTGACAGCTCATTTTAACAAGCGGCTTCAAAGTGAAATAAATAAAACATGATAATAATGAGGCACGTGGCTTAAAAAAAAAAAGTTCCCCTCAAGAATTTAATTTAATGAAAAATAAACAAAGGGGGGGGGAAATTGTGTGCTAAACTAATTTGGAAATTTTATCAATTTCGAATAATCTTAAGGCTTTCTTTGGAAAATATCCTCCAAGAAAAATGAGAGAATTCTATTATACAAGGACCAAAGCTCAGCCTAACGAACGTCCACATAAATCATATCGTGCAGGGTTGGTCAATCACCAACCCCCCCCCCGAAATGTTTTCAAAGATTCAATATAAGGAGGGTATGGCTGTTTTATTTCTCCCATTCTCTCATCAGTCATATCCAACATCAATAATGTTTTCGTAAAAAGGCCAAAATTATTTATTCGATCAAAAACACTATTTCAGCTCTAACTTGGAGCATATACATATCCTTTAAATGATTTGATTGAACTAAAGAGTCTGCTCATAAACTTGGAGCATATACATATCCTTTAAATGATTTGATTGAACTAAAGAGTCTGCTCATAAACTAAGACCGATGTTACTCTTGTTCTTATAAATAATTTTTCAAAAAATAATTAAGTTCGCCTAGATTATTCCGTTTTTTTTTCTCTTTAGCTTGATGACTATAGTCTGCTTTTTTGATTTCATTTTCTAAGAAATTTTTGTTGGATCGGATTCTCATATTTAGTTTAGAGACCAAACTAACTTTCCCTTTCACCTCATTAAAGAGTTGTAGTGTAAATGGAATAAATAAATTTATTTGCTTATTCTCATCCATTTGGCATGCAACAACTCTTTAATCTTTCTATATATGTAATTGCTGAGTGTCCGTCTGTCACTCTCTCCTTGACCAACTTCCCTTTGGAATTTGGTTTTAAAATATCGCACCTTTATGTAGGACGTTATGGAGAGTTCAGGGAAAATACCCGAGTCCCCAAATCTCGATTTGGAGTGGTTCAAAAATTTTTTCAAAATTCAGAAAGGGTATTTTATATTTCTTAATGCGTCCGATATATATATATTTACTAGACGCAAAGCCGGGCCTTCGGCGGGGCTTTACGCCTAGCCAGGGGGGCTGCCCCCTGGACCCCCCTTGCTCGCCTTCATTGAAAATTGTGGATTTCTATAAAACATATACATATATATGTCGTAGACAGATCGTGAAATTAGACAGTTCGTGAACTGTCTAGACATTTCATGAACTGCAGCCAGATCGTGTAATGGTCAAACAGTTACATGATATGGCTAAAAATTTTAGACAGTTCATGAAATGCAATTGGGCCTTAGACAGATCGTGTAATGTTCGAGAATTACATGAAATGTCTAAATTTTTAGGCAGTTCATGAACTGCCTAACAGCAGTTTTGCCGATCGTGTACTGTTTGTAATTTAATGCAATAAATCTAAAAAAAAAAATTTATTTTTTCGAAAATCAAAAAAAGGGCTTCTATAAGTTGTAGACATTTTTAATAGCTTTAATTTAAAAAAAAATTGAGATAGATAGCTTCAAATTTGTGGCTGCTGGAATCTCCCAAATTTAGAACCCCGAGACGCGCACCTTAACTCCAAGATTTACAAAGTGAGGAAGATTTGGAAAATTTAGTAATCGATATTAATAATAATATTGAAAAAAATTGACTTTTTCGAGATATTTATTTGCTTTACAAACAGTACACGATCGGCAAAACTGCTGTTAGGCAGTTCATGAACTGCCTAAAAAATTTAGACATTTCATGTAATTCTCGAGCATTACACGATCTGTCTAAGGCCCAATTGCATTTCATGAACTGTCTAAAATTTTAGCCAGATCATGTAACTGTTTGACCATTACAGTCTGGCTGCAGTTCATGAAATGTCTAGACAGTTCATGAACTGTCTAATTTCACGATCTGTCTACGACATATACATACCGGTACATACAAACATTTTTTCCCTTTCCATTTTTATATATAGAGATTATTTTAACGGTTAATTATTCATGAACTTTAGATTTTTTGTGAATCATATCCTTTCCGGGACTCTCCCGGTACACAGACAAAAAATTTACGCCGATATTTTAGAATTCAAAATGTAAATAAATAAAAAAAATCGTAAACATGGGAAAATATTTATATTTTGTTACCATGGCAACTATTTCTTCTAATTTTTATTTTTTCTTATTTTAACGGTTAATTACTCATTAACTTATTGTTATTTGTGAAACAAAACCTGTCCGGGACTCTCACAAACATACACAAAAATTTCATCATAATTGGTTCAGTCGTTTAGGAGGAGTTCAGTCACATACACACGTACAGAAGAATTATATATATAAAGAGAAGAGAAGATATTAATTGTCTGGAACGAATTGTCTGTTTGATGAAAGGAGGGAGTCCAAGGCAAGCTAGTCGGCCTTCTAAGGCGTATAGTGCGGCTAGTGCATATCTAATATTTAATCTCCAGTAAGGCCAATTTTTCAAAGTAGATAAAAACTCACCAAATTGCGTCAAATAAAATTATTTTTTACCAATTAAGAAATCTAAAATCTTAAAATAACATTAGTTTGTTGATCTATTAATAAATTAGCATTTACAAATACCGATTTTTAAATCTAACAACTTATACAAATATATTGTTTCCGTTTAAATTAAAAAAAAAAAAAAATTTCGAATAGGAAAATATACCAAAGGGAATGTCACAAAAGCAAACGGCCGGACTAAACGCGTTGATATCAACCTACGATATAATCTTTGAATTCAAACCAGGTTTCTTGATTCCCTAAGTCCCAGATGTGATTCTACAAAAAAATACATATTTTGTCTTGGTTGTTGTTGTTGTTAGCTAAAGTCATCTTTTTAATAGGAAATTTTCCCCGTAAAAAATATTTTCAAATTTTTATTTGACTTGAATGGCTTTATACTAAGTCTGATGATGAAAAGTGTCACAGGTTTGCTAGTTGAGAGAAACATCCTCCCTTTTATATTTTTTTTTTCTGACATCCTTTGTAATCCGACTGAGAGCCCATTGTCAAAAGCACCGCCTTTTTATTCATAAACCAGGTTTATATTTTTATTTAAATAATACAATTTTACAATTGGATTTTAAATAATTTAAGAAATATATTTGTCGAATAAACCTTATTATTTTAATGTTTTAACAACGTTTGGTAGGTTAACTCAAAAATTTTCGGATTTGCGCCACTATTGTTCTCAGCAGGCAAAATTATCTTACAAGTAGATATCAAAAATAAGAAAAAAAAAATTCTAAAAATAATTTTAACTACAAAGGGAAAATCAAACTCAAAAGAAATTTGGGTCATATAAATTTATTCCTGTATTTCCTCTACTAGTTGGTTTATATTACTAGGCCTATATCAGGGCCGCAGACAGGGGGGGGGGGCAGGGGGCCTATATCCCCGAGGCCAGGGCCTTCTGAGGGGAGCCGGGCGGGCTCTTTGCGTTCCAACCTTAAAAGTCTAATAAAAAATAATTTCAATGGTTAAAATTTCAATAAAAAAAAATCATTTTCTTGAAATTTTTTTCTGAGGGGCCTGGGCCCTTTAAACTCTTTCTTAAAATTTCAATAAAAAAAAAAAATCATTAAAAAAATTTTTTTCCTTAGGGGGCCCGGGTCCTTTAAGCCCAAAGAAAGTTTGATATTTTTCCCGTCTCAGGATAGCTAAAAACGCAGATTTCAGTGTCTAATTTTCAAAAAATTTTCGATACCCCCCCCCTGGAAGTCCTCCGTCAAGGTCTGGCCTCAATAAATTAATAAATTATGCTAATCCTATGTTTAGAAAATTTTGAAAAATTTTTAAATAACTTTTTTATTTAAATAAATATTGTAAGCCTGACCGTTTCAAAAATTGTGTAAAAAATGTTGGCACAATAACTTTTTAGTATAAGGGTATTTTATGGCTGGTGGAATTTGTAACAGGAATGAAAGTTAGAAGAAAAATGCAGCCAGAATTTTTTCTTTAAAAATATATTTCAACAGCTAGCTGACGTTTCGGCTTTGGTCAAAGCCATCCTCGGAGCTGCTGTTGGTCTTCATATAGGCCTACATATATTTTGAATTGTATCCGGTATTAAAATTAATTTAGGATATAACATCAGGGAAAAAAGTTTTCTGTTCAAGATCAACTTTTTCCTTCTTCTATCACCAATACAATATATTTATTTTTTTTTTGTGCCTAATGTGATAATTACCATCATTAATGATGAAATTGTACTGCCCTGAGTCAATTATCACATTAGGCACAAAAAATAAATATATTGTATTGGTGATAGAAGAAGGAAAAAGTTGATCTTGAACAGAAAACTTTTTCCCTGATGTTATATCCTAAATTAATTTAATACCGGATACAATTCAAAATATATGTATATGAAGACCAACAGCAGCTCCGAGGATGGCTTTGACCAAAGCCGAAACGTCAGCTAGCTGTTGAAATATATTTTTAAAGAAAAAATTCTGGCTGCATTTTTCTAATAACTTTTTACACACCAAAAAAAAACTAAGGGTGGGGGGGAGGCTCATATTAAGTAGCCCCGGGGCCTGTCTGCCGCCCTGGCCTATATATTCATTTTTTTTATTCCTCTTTTTAATTTTATAAACAGACAAGCTCATAAACTTTATTTTCATAAGAAATTGCAATTTCTACTTAATTCCACTTGTAGCAAAGTTAGAGCCCTTCAAACTTCAGAGGATCAAAGTCTTGTAAAATAGTAATAGTATTAATACTAGTAAACGAAGCCACCAATTCTTATGCACTTAGAAGTCTAATAATTATTATCAGATAAAAATATCTTTCATTCCCAAAATTATTTAACTAATCTCAAAAACATCTGAAAAATTACTAAATATTACCGGTATACAATTTTAATTATTAATTAATAATTTGATGTTTCATGGCTGTGGAGATTTAATCAGGATTCGCAGGAACTTTGAAGTCAGGAAATTAAATAAAAAAATCTTTTAATTTTTATTAGCCGACATTTCGGTCGTCAATCCCGACCTTCACCGGAGCAAATTTTTTTATTAAACCTCCTGACTGCAAAGTTTTTGCGAATCCTGATTAAGTCATTCTCTTGTTCTTCCCTTGCAATTTAGTGATAGATTGGAACTAGACATTTTTTATATAGGCCTATATAATTTTAGAATGTCCGCCTGTTCATCTTTCATGCTCTTTTAATTTTCTCTTATTTACTTTTCAACTTCCCGGTAGAGTTTTGAAATGAAATTTTGCACTTTTATTGAGAGCGTTATAAAGAAAACAGGGTCGCACAAATTTTCAAAAGGTGGGGCTGGGAAATCCAGAATTTTTCCCATTGAAAAGCTTTGAGTTCTATCTCTTATTATCAAAAATTAAAGCCAATTAATTATACTAATAAATCTAAAAATAATAAAATGTTATGTAATTATGACATTTTCTTTTTTTTTTCCTTTGAGAGATCTGGGATGGGACAGGGATTGAATACTTTAGTTAGATCGTTTCTCCAAAGGCGGATGGTGCGACTAGCAATAATAAAATGAGTAAATCCCTTACAAAGTCCCACCGTATTATTTGAAATAGATGGCAGGTTGGAATAAAGAAAGAAAAAAAAAAAAAAAATAGTTGTCATTTATTTTTAAACCGCACGCCGACATTTCGGCCTAGAGTTCCGACCTTCATCAGATCGTCAAATGGAAAAGTTGCTTGTCGCAAAACTTCCACACAGTTTAATTATAACCCGACTAGAAATTACTTTGGGATCACCCAGAGTATACATCTGGACCTCTTTGGGTTCCAAGGAGGCATGTCCAATAGGGAAATCCCTATAAGGGCTCAATTAGAACACAATCGGGAAATTCTCAGGAAAAATAAAATAATTTATAGTCAGTTTCTCCTTTCTGTGTGGGACCTAAATGGGAAATCAGGGCCAGACAGGACTTTGCTTGACATCTCTATAGGGCAGCCCGATGCGGGCCCAATTGGACTTTCATTAAAATTTCTAGCCGGGAAATGCTAGATAGTCGAAATTTTTTTTTTTTTTTTCTTTTTTCTTTATTTCAACTTGACTGACATTCGAAACATTATTTATTATTATTATTATTAGCATGCCTTTGCATACTACATAGGATGAACGCAATTAATTACTTTCTCTCTCTGATCTACATTTGTAAAATATCGGCCCTTTGAAACGCTTAACCCAATTAAGTCCGTACTATTACTTTTTCCTTTTTGTATTTCCCTTAAATTGAAATTTCTCTCTCAGAGAGAAATTTATCTAGTGTCGCCTGTGTGTTAAAACAAATATTTATAATTAGACGACTGTTTGTGCATGGTTAGTCAGTCGGTCCATTTTGTAAACATTTCTTGTAATGATCCCCCATTAAGGGATTATGAGAAACCATTATTTGAGTATAAAGCGATGTTTCTTTCCCTTGGGAAAATTAAAACTCAATCGTTGTGGGACGAAATTTGAAGACCAAAAGAGAAAGAGACAGAAGAAACTGCTAAGTGACCCGACCATTTGGATATTTAAAATTTAATCTAAATAATTAAGATTAAAAAAATAAAATAATCTTGTCATTTTTAATAGATTAGGATCGCTCACTTCATATTTGCTTATCCGAACATTCCTTTATATTATTTTATTCCATTTTTACTTTCCCTTGCCCTATAGGCCTTCTATGAAATATATATGGAGAGAAAAAGTATTGCGATCATGTCAAAAATTCGATGTTAAGGTTTTGATGGATATACACATTTTGAGGTCCCCTGAGTCCAAAAAAGTGGGTCGCGTAGATTGGTCTGTATGAGTATCTGTCTGTCTGTCTGAGAACAGGAACGAAAAGAGCTAGAAATTTGAAATTTTATATTTGAGTTAGCCCCGCCCCTTGTAAGGCGTGAAAATAAGCTTTTGAACAAAATCGGCCAAAAAGTACTAGTACTTTACTGATGTTCTTTCTCAGTTTTTTTCGATTTTCTCAAAACTCGCTCTAAAAATTTTGATTAAAATTCAAAAATCAATTATTTTTTAGATGCTTTTTAAAAAGTATATTCTCATTTTGCCATTGATATCTTCTGAAGACCACTTTGCTCTTGTATTTTTTTTTTTTTTTTTTTTATAAAGAAAAACATTCACACTTTTTCTCATTCACACTCACATTCACACACACATTCACACAGTCTTTTCGGCAACTGAGGCCATTTAAGACTTTTACGATAATCAGTATGTTTAATATATCAATTGTGGGGTCCAGGCATTTTTATTTAAGTCATTTGGTATCCAAATGCCTTAAATAAAATTATCGACTGCCTGGGGTCCGAACCCGAGACGTTCGGTATAGAAGGTAGGCACGCTACCAACTACTCCAAGCCCCTTGGGCGCTCTTGTATTTCATAGGAAAAATAAGAGGAACGGTTGACATGGTAACAAAGTATAAATATTTTTCTGTTTATAAATTCGAATGTATCTTACTGTCGGAAACTAAATATATGTCGACATAAAAAATCTGGTGCGACAGTCACACCAGATTTTTTTGATGCTCTAAAAAAAGTATATCAGTGAAATTTTTCTTGAAAATTGTTTGAAGTACACTTTACTGATGTGGAAGCCAGTAGCCAGGGGGGGGTCAAGGGGGTTGATCCCCCCCCCCGAAATAAAAAGATATTTATTTTAGTGCGCCCGTCTTACTTTGTTGTTATACACAACATAATAGTTAATCAATCACTCAAACAAAATTCTGGTAATGGTTTTCTAATAAATATATATGATAAGTAACACCATTTTATTTATTTTATTAAAACTATTTTATGATTTTCTACTGTTCCACCAAATCAAACCCCCCCCCCGAAATTATTTTCTGCTACGGCCCTGGGGAAGCATTCGTAGCTCAGCACCATCTATGAATCGCGTAGTCAAGTTTAGAACTTAGGTACTAAGGGCAACCAAATATATATCTCGACACAAAAAATCTTGTGTGACAAGCTCAGTATACCTCTTTCTCTTGCCGAAAAGTAAGGGAGAGTTGTGTGCTGTGCGACCAGCCACACCAGATTTTTCCCCTCATATGCATATGTAAATATTACACATGAAACAAAACACGAAAGGGGAATATAGTCTAGGCGAAGGATCTTTTTATCTGTCCGAAACTATTTATGTAAGTCAGATTTCTTTTTTTAAGTAATATAGCAAATTTACATAGCATAATATCCTTTAGTAACTAACTTTAAAGCAATTAAAGAAAGATAGTTCAACATAGAAACAATGAACATTTCGGAACGAACAACTTGGGGCAATGTTTAAACATGTAGGGCTAATATAAAACAAATAATTAGATAAAATTTAGGTAATAACACTATAATAAGAATGCAAGCTGCTAAATATATCTTTTACTTTGATCTTTCAAGATTATTTTTACCAAGTTGAATAAATCGATTATAAAAAATTTCTTTATCGTATTTTATTTACAAGTTTTCTTCAGCTGCTGAAGCTTCGGAGTTTTAATCGTATTTAAATTTATTCTCCTCCTCCTAGAATTTAGAAAGTTTTTTCGGCATTTTAGGCCATTTAGACTTTTACCGATAGTCATTATTTAAATTTTTTAGGGAGTCAAGGCATATTTAGTAAAAGAATTTGATTGTCGAGTTTAACTGTGGTTTATTTGTAAAAATTGCAACGTTTCGGCCACTCATTCTGTTACCTTCTTCAAGAACAATTCGGCCAAGATTATAAAGGTTGTTACATCTGTGACAATCTTTATAATCTTAGCTGAATTGTACCTGAAGAAGGCCACAAAATGAGTTGCCGAAACGTTGTGATTTTTAAAAATAAACCACAGTTAAACCGACAATCAAATTCTTTTACTAATGATAACAACTGTGAAAGCCTAAACTTAAAAATTCAAGGCATATTTATTTATACTATTTGGTATCCAAATGATTTAAATAAATATTCATAGGACTGACTGGGATCCGAACCCTTGGCTTTTAGATTATTATTATTTTTATGACATTTGTCAACAACTCAACCCTCGACCTTTATTTTTTTCCTTTTAATTCTAAATTGTCCCCTCCCCCAGAGTTATATGTGGTTTTTATTTAACACTTGTTTAATCTGTGAGGTCCTACGAGAGTGGAATAGGGGGGGGGGGTTGATGTAATTATCGGTGGCCATTCCCCCACTTCCTCCCACTGATTAAAATGATGGTAAATAAAAAACCAGGTGCAACTCCCAATTTGGTCGGTCTCCTTTGTTTTGCGCCA
This sequence comes from Euborellia annulipes, assembly GCA_023213315.1. Taxonomy (NCBI): domain Eukaryota; kingdom Metazoa; phylum Arthropoda; class Insecta; order Dermaptera; family Anisolabididae; genus Euborellia; species Euborellia annulipes. Next base: position 3,078 of record JAKCPI010001964.1, on the reverse strand, counting down.
CCAGCCCAGTTGCGCCCGTGTTTTGCCACGCCCTCGTTACGCCCTGGTGCTGTGGTCCAATGTTAGGGCATACTGAGTATAAATCGGTAGATCAGCGGTTTTATTCCCAGCCGCGCCCTATTATCTTTTGTCGGCTATTTGAATTAAGGAATAATAAATTGTATTAATTTTCTTCACAGCCCTCAACGTGATATATATAATTTCTTATTTATTAATTGCATATTTGAGAGATCATCAATTAGTCCATCTTGACTGCGCATGGTCGAAGGAGATTTGTAGCTTCGTAATTTCTCCCGATGACTAAAATGAGTGAATTCAAATATCCGAATTCCATTCTGTGGCCAAGTGGTAGGGCATACTGAGTACAAATCGTGGTTCAACTCCCGGCGGCACCCTATCTTTTGTCGGCTATTTGGAGTTAAATTGTTTAACTAATAATTTTGTTTTTAAATTTAAATTTTGATTCCTCCAATTAATTTTTGTGGTGTTATTTTCTTAATTTGAATCAATCTCGAAAATAATTCTAAATTACAAAAGATAACTACATTATATTCTTACAAGGTTCATATTGTATACTGCTACTTGGGCTCGCTAGATGAATATTAAATGGAATAGAATAGAATTGAATTAATGCTTTATTCTCGATGTCCTGTTTTTTATACCATTTGAAAGTAAAAAAAATTCAGTGAGAAGAATGAAATAAATAAAAGTAAATTACAAGAGTTTGACTAGTTCGTTACATTTATCATATCATCTTAGGACAGGTGAGCCGATACGGTCCACTGAATTGAATTTACTCCCCGAATAACTATGTTTAAAAGTAATAATAATAATGATGATAAAAGACGACAGCACCTTTCTTTCCTTTTCTTTCTTCTGCAATAATTCTAAATGTTTGTTCGGTTGTCTCCTCTCAAGGTTGTCTTTGCTCTCTACCCTTTCAGATAAATTTAAAAGGTCTGAATTTTATCTTGGAACAGAAAAACAAGTCAATTCACTATTTGGAATGAGGGAGGAGAAATTAAAGTTTGAATCCCTTGGTGCCAAGGCCAAGAAGATGGGCGCTTCGCCATTGAGATAGCATGACGACAACCACCCCCCTTACCCCACTTGTTCGATAATAGCTAGGTAATATTAATTTTGTGTTTTAAAAATGGAGGCTGCAATTTATCTTTAAAATACACTTCATCATCCCCGAAAAATAAGAGGGCCTTTTGTTCTATCACTAATCATCTCTCTTGGAAAATATTTTAGCTATATAATAATATTATTTCCATCTGTCTTATTCTTATAGGGAAAATTTGAAATTTCTGAAAAATAATTTCTTTCTCTAAAAGTGAATTTGAGATGAAATTGAAATCACTTAGATAAATAAATATTATTCAACTATTTAGTTTAATTTTCATTTTGAAATCATTAAGTGACAGTATTTGAAAAATTCTCATGATTAACGTTTCTCATGGCCTTTTTCAGAGCAAACTATCTATAAACGAAGTTGTTTTTTGATGGTTGGATATTATGATATGAGGATTTTTATAGTTGTATAAAATAAATAAAAACAAAAATCTATTTTTGTCGATGAGTGCGCTGAAATGCATTTGTTACTAGAAATAAAAAGACGCTCTCTCACTGTGCTTGCCTGGATTATGGTAAAGAGAAGTAGCTATTTTTTATTACCATTTTTACATTTATTTTTACTTGAAGACTCGTATTTCGAGGCTGAATGACCTCATTCGACCCCTCATTCACCTCGAAATACAGAGTCTTCGGTAAATGTAAAAATGGTTAAAATGTTACATACTCGCCATGTCAAACGACCTGGACGAATTGAGATCATTTTTTGTCCTTCCGATGAAGAGTGATCGGCACGAAATCGTCGACAAAAAATAGATTTTTGTTTTTATTTTTTCGCTTAGCGCCTTGTAACGCATCCGCGATATTGTATATAAATTTTTAACTGAAGAAGACCAGCCAATATGGTCGAATATCGTTGTATTTCATAAATAAAGCACAGCAAACGTACAATCGAAAGTTTAATAACAACCATCGTGAAAGCTTTAACTCAAAAAAAAATTTTTTTGAACGTTTCAAATACGAATCACAACTCTTTGGGAACAAAACAAATAATAATGGTTATTTCCTAGCTAATATGATCATAAATACAATTATAGAAAGTTTGCATGTATTATACTTGGCAAGTGGTAATATAAAAAATTTTTCCATTTGAAGTAGCCGATTGGCTATATGTTTGAATAGATATTGTAGTAAGGAATAAAGAAAAGAGCGATTGGAGCTATAAGTTTATTTCGTTTTATTAAATAACTTCAAGTCGCTTCCCTGACCGAAACGTCATTTTTAGTGACTAATGAACAAAAATAAACATGGCTCCAATCGCTCTTTCTTTTATTCCTTACCAGTACAGCCGATTACAATTAAATGCCTATGACTATATATATAGGAAAACTAAAAAGTAGCCATTGACAGTGTCTGTCTGTGTCTGTGTTCAATTTAAAGCATAAAAAAATTGAGCTAGGAGGTTGAAATTTTATATTTAAGCTGGGCACCCAACTGAGGCATGAAAAAATGCTTTAATCAAAAACGGCCAAAGAGTACTTCACTGATGTAGATTTTCAGTTTTTTCGATTTTTTCAAAATTCACTCCAACGATCTTGTACTAATAGTAAAAGAGGAGGAAGGTTATTCGGAGAAACAAAATATAAATATTTTTCTGTTTATAAATTTTACGATTCTTGAATTCAAATGCAATTTCTACTGTCGGAATCTAAATATATATCGAAACAAAATCGATACTGTACCTAATTAAAAAATCTGGTGTGTGGTCGCATTGTTAAACAACTTTTTTCTTACCTACCAGGTAATCGAAAGTTGCGTTCTGTGCTTTGTCACCACACCAGATTTTTTATTAGAATATAGGAGAAATATTAAGTCTCATCCATGGGTTTTCTACCAGATATTCATTGATTAAAAAAATATATATATTTTTTAATGTAAACTTCATGATTCAATCCGTGAAAAATTTTCTAATAAATATTTTTATTTTTATAACAACAATGAAAC
>JAKCPI010001963.1:0-59144 GCA_023213315.1 Euborellia annulipes | reverse complement strand
AAAATTTATATGTATAGAAAAATATTTATATTTTGTTACCATGGCAGCCATTTCTCCTAACTTTTCTATGGAGTGCATCCCAGTAAAGTACTAATACAATCTTTGGTCGATTTTGTTCAAAAGCTTCCGTGTACACGAACCATATGGGTGCCTGACTTAAATATAAAATTTCAACATCGTAGCTCTTTTTGGTTCTTGAGTTATTTTGTACACAGACACGCAGACAGACCATTTTGCGAAAACCACTTTTTTTGGATTCATGGGACCTCAAAACGTGTATATCCATCAAAATCTCTGACATCGAATTTTTTGGACATGAATCCCGAAATTACTTTCTCTCTCTCTATATATATATATATAAACATATATAGAGGTAAGAGAAAGTAAAAATTGCATTAAAACGCTCGTTTTTCCAATAATTATTTTTACTTATCTACTCAAATGACTTTGCTTTGGCAATTTGGCTATCCTTTTTATGTCTATTCTAACAATAAAAAAATCAATCCTAGTTTATAAACCCGTGCAAGAAACCACAAACATCTTAGACACTCACCGTTATTTGGAATAAAGCCAACTCGGTATTTATCTGTGATCTTTTGCCCCTGAAAATTTATCTCACCTGAGTTTACTTCTTGATTCACACAAACACAAACACAAACCTGTTGTTTTTTTATTAAGATGAAACAATTTTTTTTTTTTTACCCGTCAATATTCGTCAGGCTGAGAAGGGATTAAAAATTTCTCATTGATCAAAGTTTTTACTCTCCTCAGATGGATATTTTGTAAGGCAAAAAAATATCATTAATGATGGCAGCAAGGAATTATTTTTCAGATCATTTTTTTTTTTCAAACTTTTCAATTTTTTTTTAATTTAATTATTTTTTAATTCAAATGTCAATATTAATTAAAAAGTAATTAATTTAAAATTTTAATAATTTTTTTTTCTCGATAACATGTTAGCTAATTACTGGCTAATCTATAAAAATTTGTTTTTAGTCTAAATCATTTTTTATAAAGAAGACGGTTATTATTGAATGGGTATTGGAATCAGGAAAGAGTCAAATATAAAATTTCGATAAAATTATAGGCCTATAGATGTTAGATTAAATATCGTGCTTACGTGTGGTTTGCCGCCAATTGGTTTATCCTGAGGGTTCAAATTAGGTGCTGGGATAGTATGGATGGGTCCTTTATCGTCATCAAGGAACCCCGGGAGCAATCCAGCTGATTTGATTGGATGATGGAAATCGGCTATCGATGGATGAAACTCATTGCTGACATGTCGAAAGGGTGGAGGAGATTTCCAGGGGTTCTGTAAAAAAAAAATCAAAAAACAATCATCGGCTAAAAAATACCGGTATAATAATTTAAAAGAATTAGTAAATTGTTATTTTATTTTTATTAGGAAGTCATTTTTGACTGCATATTATTAAACTATAATAAGGTTATGTTGGGTGGATTGGATCTTATCATTTTTGAAAAAAATGTCTTTCAATAATTAACATTGACATCATTTAAAGAGGACAGAGGATTTCATTTACCCCCTTCTTCCCTCCCCCCATCCAACCACAAGATTTCTGTTTAATTTTACAATAATTAAAATATTTAAAAATAAAGAAATAGACAAAGAAATTCTTTTGGAAAATACAAAAAAAAATTTGTTCCCCATGCAAAGGTGAAATAACTTCACTGCTAATAAATAGTGCTAGAAAATGAACAGGACTCTCTTCTTATCCTATATATATGTTTGTTAGTCCTATGAGGTATTGAAATCTTTCTTTAAAAGAATCTTGCTTAAGTCTTTCTTTTAATTTTTATTGAAAACTGTGGGGTCGTTAATTAGATTATATAATGAAAATCGAACCTATTCACGCGACGCCATATTATTTATACCTAGTAATGTTAAAATAAAAATATAGATGGAGCATATCTATTTAATAAAAGGCAAACTCTCTCTTTCCCTCTCTCAACAGGGACCGAATCGTCAGCAACAATAAACAAGCAGACGGCAACAATAAGACTCAACAAAACAAAAAGAAACACTGTAGGGAAAGCCGACATAGCTTGGGTAGCTCGTGGTTGCTATCCACACTCCCAAAAGTGTACCAATATCATACCAGTATAAAAAACTGACTTCTCAAGAATTTATTTTTATTCTTATTTCTTATTGATGATGGAGTCGTGAAAAAAAGACGAATGCAGCCAAATATTATTTTATTTTAAATCTCGCCCTCACAGCTGACGTTTCGGCCTGAGGTCTAGCCCATCTTCAGAGCTGGCTGGCAATAATCAAAATGTATGGCAGCCGTGAGGGCGACATTTAAAATAAAATAATATTTGGCTGCATTCGTCTTGTTTTTTTTTCACGACTCCATCATCATTAAACCTACAGCCACAGATCTTTTTCGGATGAACAATTGGATCAAGACACTTATTTCTTATCAAAATACTTTCAGTGAAAATAGGAATAGAGAGAATTAAATATACCGTTGCTATTCATTCCACTATCAATGGTTAAACTGGAAGAAGAGTGACCCTGTATGTGTTTGGAAACGGAAACAGGTCTGTGAAAAGATAATCAATCTTACTTATCGTGCCTTTAAAAGAGACAGAGAGAGCTTTTTATCTTACATTTTTTTTTTTTTTTTTTCAAAATAGTTTTTGTTTATGTGATAAATATTTTCAAACTTTTATATTAAATGAACCATCTTTTGATGTTGAAGTAAAGTTCATGTATCCAGACCAAGATGTCAATGGGCCGCTTTTCTTCGAGTGTGATAAAATATTGCTATATGGCTTCCAATTAAGTTTGACTTTGAAAGTTGAAAGTTTATTTAGAGAAACAAATTTGTTTCTAAAATTTTGAATCATCCTGTATATACTATATATTAGTATATAGATATTGGTTTCCGTTAAGAAAGCTCTCTTTCTTCGTCGTTCTTTTTTTCCTTTTACTAAATTATACTCTATTCTTACGTGAAAGGAATTTTTAAGACCGGAGATTTTGTACATGTTTTGGTTACATATTCCAAATGATATAGAGAGATTAGATTAGATATATTTTTAGTTATATTTTCACCATCATAGTAGATAAATAGGCCTATATATATTTTGATCTGTTGGAAGAATAAATAATTGATTTTATAAACGACTTCTTCATTCATTTAAATTATATTACTGTATTAATGAAGTAAGGGATGGTTGTAGTCAATAGAAAAAAAAAAATATTTTTTTATTAAATCTACATTTTGATCCCAAATTTTTGCGCGTGACTTCAATTCAATTGAAATAAATTTTTGTCGCATGAGACCGGATGCGAACTATAGACTTTCCCATAAAATCAACCTTCTCACACTTGCATGTAAAGTTATATTATTTATGCAGACTTCAAAATAGGAAAATAAAGGCAATTAGAGAAAAAGAAGCTTCTGTAGGCCTATTCGGAAGTTAAATTTAAGTTTTTGTCGTTATTCCAGATCTTTTAGATAGCGACTTTATTTATTCTTATTATTAGTTGGTTGTTAGTTAATATAATTTGAATAAATTTTTGTCATTCATGAAGGGAAACGAAATTCTGACCTTCAGAATATGAAGCGAGTCTTCTTCATAGTAATATTGCAACAATATTGCAAATCCTACAGAATATTGAAAATATTGCAGCTGGCAATATTTAAAGCTAACCTAACAGGGAATATTGCAGCTACATTGCTGCAATATTCCTATGCATGTACTAATATTCCCATCCCGCCTCTTCGTAACTTGCGGCAATATTGCTGAAATGTTGTTGTTTAAGCTGCAATATTGTCAATATTGTTCAAGATTGACAATATTACTCCACTATTTCAAGCTGTCTGGAAAGACGCAGAACAGATTTGTTTATATTGTGAATTTTCAAAAATTAAAAATTCTGAATTGCTAATAGAAAATAGTATATTTTAAAATAAATTTTCAAGTCATAACTCACTACATTAAAATGTAGATTCACTGAAAGAGAGTGTTTTTCCCTTTTATTTAGTAGATATGTGTAATAAAATTGTTGATATGACTTTTCTTCGCTCACCTTAATAAATGAAGTGGGGGCGGCGATAGTTCGATGGAAGGGCGCAGATGGTGGTGGTGGAGGTGGAGGCGGAGGCGGTGGGGATTTTCCTATTGTAGGAAATCCCGGGCTCAAAGGCGGACCCCGTAGGTTCACCGGAACTCGTAGAGGCTTATGTTTATGCATCCGGTGAATTGGGGGTGGTGGTGGTATTGGTTTATTGAAATACGGGGGCGGTGGTACAGGACCACGCAGTTTGTGCCGATAATCGGCAAAGCAGGGACCGCTCAACGCCGCTGTCAACACCACTACCAACAGCTGGGTCTGAAACACACCAAAAGATACAACTTTTAAATTTCTTCTTAAAACAACTTTCAAAATATTGGGTTTTTTTTTTTTGAAGAGTTTAATTAGTTAATTAAAATTTTCAAGTTATCCAAATTATTTTTAATTTTAAACGAAACTTTTAGTTTAGTCCAGAAGTTTATGTGAATTCAAATATTTTTAAAAGATAATCAAGAATTAAAACTTGTGAATAGGCCTACTTATAAAATTAATTTGTAATTATAATTAGTATTTCATCTTATCTTATACTATTAAACTGGCATTGTAAATAAAAAAAAAAAAAAAAAACTGGCATTGTCTATAACTGACAGACATACAAAGAACTGAAGGACTGCCTGTCCCAGCTCGGGCGACTCGTGGTCGCCACCCACAAGATGAGCCCCTGAGCGACAAATTTTATTATAAATAATAATAATAATTTATATACTATATCCGGTAAACGAAACATATTGCGTTAGTGTTCGTCTTTGGAAAATCTCGAGTACTAGTACTTTACTGATGTACTTTTTTAGTTTTTTTAAATTTTTCGAAATTCCATTTAACAATATTTCCTATTTGCGTTATGCAAAACATACTACGTTTGATCTCGTCTTTGGGAAACTTCGGGCACTAGTAATTTAGTGATGTACTATTTTAGTTTTTTATACTTTTATATATTAAAAAAAAAAAAATTGACCGAGCTCCAGCTTCCGGAACTAATAAATAAAACTATCAAAAACTATTTGATTGAAATAAAACGTCTGTAATTTATTCTTTTCAAAGGCTAGGGGCCTAAAAGCAGCATTTTCCAAACAGGGAGGCATGAACTAGTCTAAGGGAAGGCGCGAATATTAGCCAGAACGCGCAATTTTCTAAATGATTCCTAGTTTTATAAAAGAAATAAAAAATATTTTTATATAAATTTATATTTTTTAGTATTAAAAATTTTTGTTTTTGTATTATTTTATAAAATGGGGAAAATGAGGAAGGGTGGGGGGAGGCGTCGTACGATTAAGGGAGGCGTTGTAACATGAAGTTTGGAAACCACTGGCTTAAATAATCTCTCTTAATAGCGTAAGCGAGTCAAAATGCCACCAAGTTTACATATATATAAACATCAAGAAAGTTTGCTCCACTTAAACTATTATAATAAATGCAAAGAGTGATCAATTAAATTGGCATTTCTTGTCTTGATGATAGGAGGAATCTGACATTTCGGAGAGAATATTTTTAACAAAACAGCTGTTTTATTTCAACCTCATTTGTCCAGTAATTCCTTTAAATTCTCAACATTTTTTCTATTAACCCATATCAAGCCAACACAAAAATTTTCAAAAACTACAAATTTTTTTTCATAATTGTGTTTATTATTACCTATTTAATTAGGGAAAAATAAAAAAAAAAATTATTTGATCAGTAGATATTGAGGAAATAGGTGGTTCGAAAACGCACCAATGGCTTCCATTAGAAAAAAATTTTTGGCCTTTTTTTATTTGTAAATTTTTTTATTATTTTTTTCACATAATATATTTACATAGGTTCTTATTAGATTTTTACATAACCTTTGATAGAAATTTTTCAACAATATATATGTATTATTCAATTTTTTTCACTGGTGCGAAAACGCACCATTGGCATAATATGGGATATAATTTTTTTTTACTTTTTTTATTTTTTATGAAATTTGCCGAAACAATTTATACGAATCGGTACTTTGCATTTTGTATATTCATATACAGTGTGTTTATAACACACTTTACATCTCTTTCGGGCTTTCTGCTCGTTTGCAACAACCATCCTAAGTTCATTTTCAAATCAATTGAACTTGTACTAGGTTGATGGAATGCACTTTATATAGCTTCCAACATTTTACCATGGTGCTATCTAAGGTATTTAAAAATAAATGCCACCACTATTTTTTACCTAATATCCCCATGGGCGTAACTAGCAAATTTGGCTGGGGGGCGATGGGACCAGCCATCCTCGCTGGGGGGGGGCATGGGACCACCCATTCTCCGGGGGACCCGGAAGGCCCCATATTGACTCAATTTCTGTTGGGTCGGGGAGCTTTCTGCCCCCCCCCCCGGGGACCACCCTAGTTACGCCAATGAATATCCTTCATCGGTAATTCGCAACCCCATTATCATGTAAATCCACCCTTTCCATTCCTAAATTATATTTTGAAATAACATTAGGTTGAGATATATTTCCTTCTGATTTCGATGTCCCAACATATCTCTTTACAGTATTTAGGGGCTCATTATTGTAGCCATTACTACATACAGTTACAACAGTATTGTCATTCAATCGGACTAATGTAATAACCCATATATAAACAATAACCATAGGTAGTAGGGATCAAGGGGACGGGATGATGCATGTAACAAAAATTTATTTCGATTTGCCAATCAATTGGAATAAATAGGGACGGGGTCTAAATAGCCTAAATATGCCGAAAAAGCCTTTGAAATAAAAAAAATTAAAAAAAAACAATGAAAAAACATTCAGATAATATAAGGAAAAAGTTTAGGGTTTTTACCACTGGTGCGAAAACGCACCACTCTAATTTGTCATTGAATATCGTCTATAGTAATGAAAAAAAAAATTATGTATCGTTTAGCTAAGTAAAGTAATCTTATTGGTAATCTAATTTATGAAGAATGAAAATGAAAAAAAAAATTTTTAATACAAAATATCTATTTTTGAAGTTTGGTGTTTTTTGACCCTTCGAATTTAAATAATTATTTAATATGTAAAGACTGTAAAATTCATCATTTTCTCTCATTAGCAGGCAAGAATATATCATAAATAATGTATAAAAAAAATAATTAACCAAAACATTTAGATACTTATTGAGAAAAAAATTTTTTTAGGTACTGGTTCGAAAACCCACCAGTGGCTTGATATGGGTTAATATTTAGACTCACTCACTACCAGCGCAATATGATAATTTTTTTCTTAATCTTCACCGTAAAAGTGATTTCCGGATTCTAATTTTTTTTTTTTTAGCCAGCGATTAGAAATCCAAGTGAAATTGTTTTTAATATGTTTAATATCATATCATATCTCTCTCTCTCTCTCTGTTTTTAATTAATTCAAACGCGCTCGAAATCATTTTACTCTTAAAACAGAAAAAATCTGGAGCAGAAAAAATAGAACCCTTTCAAATTTTTGATTAGTGTTATGATGAATTGAAACAAATGAAAAACAATCACGCAACGGGAAAGAATAGGAGATATACGAGTATAATACCTACTATATCTTTTTTTTATATAAAAATACAAACGTTCTATCAGCGTTATTCAATAAAAAAAAAAAAAATTGTTGGTTCAATCACGAGAAAATTTTTTATTTTTTTTATAATATACGGATTATAAAAATTGAACTGTAAGCTTATCTGTCAATGAATATATGTAGGGAGTATATATAAATATTCGATTTTTTTGTTAATAATAGAAACAATGCGATATGGCTGTGCAGTCTCTATGAAGGTCATGGATTATAAAATAAAATTTAATAATTACAATTAAATTTTTCTTGTCTGCTCTCCATAATTCTTGAAGAATAAATATACAATCTAGCCAATACAATTTTCTGTTAGCTGTCAAGTGGCGTATTCAGGGGGATTTGGGGAATAAGCTTGAAGCAGAGACAAATATTCTTCATGATCTAAAAAATTCTATAAATCCATACCCTTTGAAAATTTTATATTATTATTAAATAAAAATGTTTCAAAATATATCTACGGGTTTATATACAATAAAAAATCTGGTGTGACTGGTGCACAGCACACAACTTTCGCTTACCTTCGGTAATCAAAATTTGTGTACTGTGCTTGTCACACCAGATTTTTTGTGTCGATATATATTTAGTTTCCGACAGTACGGCACCATTTCTTCTATCTTTTATGAAGTACAAGAGTAAAGTGGGCTTCAGAAGATTTTAATGGCAAAATGAGAATATACATTTTAAAGAGCATCGAAAAAAATAATTGATTTTTGAATTTTAATTAATTCCGTTGGAGCGAATTTTGAGAAAATTGAAAAAAACTGAAAAAGTACATCAGTAAAGTATTAGTACTTTTTGGCCGATTTTGATTAAAAGCTTTTCACGCTCCACGGGGGTGCCTAACATAAATATAAAATTTCAGCTTCATAGCTCAATTCCTTCATGCTTGAAATTGAACACAGACACACTGACAGACCCTGTACAACCAAAACAATATTTTGGATTCAGGGGACCTCAAAACGTGTATATCCATCAAAATCTCGACATAGAATTTTTGACATGAATCCAATACTTTCTCTCTATATATTTCATATAGAGGGTAAGAGAAAGTAAAAATATTATCGACCAGCAAGGCACAAAAAGGTTCTTCTTAATATTAAACAGAAGAGTCCCTTAAAAAAATTTCAAACCACCTTCACAACAGAAAAATTAAAAAACAATTATTGTATTTACGTCCCTAAATTCCTATTACTTTATGAATTATAATAGATAAATAAATAATAGATAAATAAATACATGTTATATAATGTACTTGGTCAATTTATTAAGTTAATTTTATTCATATGTAATTCAAAGCTGTCAACCAAATGCATTGCGAAAATAAATCTCGCTTGAGTAGAAGAGTAAATGAAAACTTGATTAATGAGTTAATCATTTGGATTACATAGAGAAAATGGGATTCACTAATTCGTAGAATATGAATAATATTTACCTCTATTTTAATCCATTTTGTTTCAGTTTTATTCCCTCTACTGGCCTTCTTTTTTAAGAAAAGAATTTCCTACTGTAAATGATAAATATAAAATTTACTCTACTATGAAATTACCGACGAAATGTTTCTGTAAATATCAAAATCATTTTTCAAGATTTGTATAAAAAGAGTATTTAATATGATAATATTATAAACCGGAGGACCGAAGGTCCTTTCAAAATAGTCTCATTTTTTTTGAAAATCTTTTTAATTGTATAAAGAGAGAAAGAGAGTGAAATGGCCGTTGGTCACGCAATGACCCACTGTACTTAGATGCGCAACGTTGGTGAAAAAAAAAATACTCCGATTTATCTTCTACGCCAGGCAGATGTAGACACATCCATTTGGATTACTGGATTTATGTATTTGTTTAAATAACATGGAAAAAATATAAAAATATAGGCGGAGAGAAAAATATAAATTTATGGTATTAGTTTTTGAATTATTTTTTTGACCTATAGATAATAAAAAAAAAATTACTATAAAGAAAATATATTTTTTTTGCTCAAAGGATAGAGGGGAAAAATAAGAATTTTAGACTTCTTGTGAGCGTTCTTTGTTTATAAATAAACTCATTAGAGGCACGCCCTCGAATTCAAATAATAATAAAATTAATTAATATATATATTTCCATGAATTTTCCGAGAAATCTCTCGGCTGCTGAGGCCATTTTAGGCCGAACGCACACCTAGTGAGCAAAAGACGTTTTCGAACAAAACGTTTTTGCCTTAAAACTGTTTTTTCAATGCTTTTTTATGGGTCAAAAGCACAACCGAAGAGGCAAAAACACAATTGGATATGATTCGACATCATTGAACAAAATGTGTTGCCGTATTGAGCTTTTTGCTTAATCGGTGTGCGTTGGCATTGAGCAAAAACGTTTTGTCCGGAAAAACTTTTTTCTCAATTGATGTGAGTGAGTTAAGCCTAATTGTATATATTTATTAATTAAATTTATAGTATCGAAGGCAACCGAGGAGAGTTAAACATACTGGTTTTTTCCGGAGCCACCCACTCCGAAATTTCGCCATGCTTGGCATTGGTTAACTGCCAATATCTCGCTGGGTGTTCCTCTATTCCGCTCTCCAGATCCCCAAATTAATACCTATTAAATCTATATAGCTCAAAAAAAAAAAAAGAATTAATATTTAAAATTAAAAGAGCCTCAAAAGAATAGACAATTGGTGACAATTATAATGTAAGGTTGCATATATTTCAGGCGCAGAATGATTTTACGAAACACATTTATCTGTTTTTACTTTCTCTTACCTATGTATATATGTAATATATATGTCGTAGACAGATCGTGAAATTAGACAGTTCATGAACTGTTCAGACATTTCATGAACTGCAGCCAGATCGTGTAATGGCCAACAGTTACATGATCTGGCTAAAAATTTTAGACAGTTCATGAAATGCAATTGGGCCTTAGACAGATCGTGTAATGCTCGAGAATTACATGAAATGTCTAAAAATTTTAGACAGTTCATGAACTGCCTAACAGCAGTTTTGCCGATCGTGTACTGTTTGTAAAGCAAATAAAGATCTCGAAATAAGTCAAATTTTTTTAATATTATTATTATTCGATTACTAAATTTTCCAAATCTTCATATTTTTGTAAATCTTGAGTTAAGGTGCGCGTCTGGGGGTTCTAATTTGAAGATTCCAGCGGCCACAAATTTGAAGCTATCTACCTCAATTTTTTTTTAAATTAAAGCTATTTAAAATGTCTACAACTTATAGAAACTTTTTTTGATTTTCGAAAAAAATAAAAACTTTTTTTTTTTAGATTTATTGCATTAAATTACAAACAGTACACGATCGGCAAAACTGCTGTTAGGCAGTTCATGAACTGCCTAAAATTTTAGACATTTCATGTAATTCTCGAGCATTACACGATCTGTCTAAGGCCCAATTGCATTTCATGAACGAATGTAGCCAGATCATGTAACTGTTTGACCATTACACGATCTGGCTGCAGTTCATGAACTGTCTAGACAGTTCATGAACTGTCTAATTTCACGATCTGTCTACGAATATATATATACCAGTATATAGTGAGAAAGTATTGGATTCATGTCAAAAATTCGATGTCGAGATTTTGATGGATATACACGTTTTGAGGTCCCCTAAATCCAAATAAGTGGTTTTCGCGACATGGTCTATCTGTGTTCAATTTTAAGCATGAAGGAATTGAGCTATGAGGCTGAAATTTTATATTTAAGTTAAACACCCCCCGGGAGCGTGAAAATAAGCTTTTAATCAAAATCGGCCAAAGAGTACTAGTACTTTACTGATGTACTTTTTTTTTTTTTTTCTCTCGATTTTCTCAAAATTTGCTCCAAAGATTTTTTTTTAATTCAAAAATCAATTATTTTTTAGATGCTCTTTCAAATGCATATTCTCATTTTGTCCTCAAAATTGTTTGAAGCACACTTTGCTCTTGTACTTCCTATTAAAGATAGGAGGAATGGTTGCCATGGTAACAAAATATAAATATTTTCCCATGTTTATAAATTTTACATCTTGACAGTCACACCAGATTTTCTTTGTTTAGCGAGACTCTAGAATGGCCTCAGTCAATCTATTTTTTTTTTCTCTGATTACTTTTAAAAAATTATTTGTCAATAAAGAATTTCAAATGCTCTTATTAATAATGGCCACACCATATAGTATTAATATATAAAAAAATTTTGTTTCAATAAGATTTAAACTTTCGATCGTTGGTTCTCGATGAAACATTTTGTAAATTAAAATTAAATATACAAATTAAACACTAGGTTATTTGTTTCAAAGGTTTTATTAATTAAAAAATTAACACTTGATACGTATTTCGACAATTCCTTGTTTAACAGAGTCATTAGCAAAAGGCCTAAGAAATTTCGGTGATATAAATAATGAAATTTTGATATCAATATTAAGTTATAGAAGGTAAAGGGTACGAAGTTTCTTTTAAAAAAGTTAAAAAATAAATTTTATTTGAGAATTGGATTTTATTTTAATTGGAAATCAATGGCCAATACAAAGTCAAAAATAATCCAACTAACTGGAATTTTGCAATACGAATCTGGAATTTTCATCTAAAAGAGAACGATGTAGAGAGAGAGAGAGAGAGAGAGAGAGCGGAAGAATTAGAGTCTGATTTCAAAACTCAAGACTATTATTCCACATGAATACTCTTCAAACTTTTTAGATTAATCATTCCACGAATATTTATTTATTTACTGTATTTATTAGAACGTCTTTACTTCAAGTTTTATTAACGTTTATCAAACTTCCAATTAGGCGAAAAAATGAAAAAAAAATTTGAAACTAAATTGTAATAGTTCAAATGATGATGATTCAATTTTCCAGAGACTGAGCTAATAACAAAAAAAATTCAATTTTTGGTTTTCATCCGATTATTATTTTATTTTAAACTTCTACTTCTACTTTAAAGTAATTTAAATTACTTTTCTTTAGGAATAATACTGTATTTTAATTAAGAGATTTCTAAGGCTTTTAAAGAAATAAATTTTAATGCAAATTAATAACGAGTCTCTTTCAGGATTTAAATTGGCTGACAATTGATTATTAAATATACACTTCACAGTTTCTTTTCGGTAAATGCAAACATCAGTCCTAAAAAAGTGTTCCATATACCATCTATTGCAATAGTATTGAGACTAAAGCCCGATAGTTGGGCAGTCAAATGGCAGCATGAGAAATAAATACCTTTTTGCAGCAGACAATAGGCCGAACGACTCTTTAACAAAAGAATAACCATAAAAATTTATCTTTTTAATATAAATTGGCAAGATATATCGAAATAAAAATTATCTTAATGTTTAATCAGAAAAACAGTTTAGTGAGCGTGTGTCATTTGGGCTGCCTAACTACCTGGCTTTAGTATCAATACAATAGTTGGTAAATTTACAATAGGGAAAGAATTTATACAGTGATGAGAGAAGAAAAAATAATTTGATTTAAAAAAAGCAAACTTGTGGGCTCGTAGGACACCCGGCAGGAACGAAGCCCCACCCCTTTTCTTCAACTCAAAATATATTTTAAAAAAAATTTTTTAAATAAAAGGGCTTTGGGGAGCAATTTCCCTGCCTGGGGAAGAAAAAAGGAAAAAAGAGAAAGAAGAGGGGGGGGGGGCCGCCAAGACTTCGGATAATCTCGCCTTCCTACGCCCTCGCTCGGGGGGGGGGGGAAAGTTTTTTTTTGAAAGGAGTGTTTTTTTGTTATAATTTCCTCCCACACAAACCCCCCCGTAAGACAGGTAAAAAAACTCCGCCCCAAAAAGGGGGCCCCCAAACCCTCCCTCTCCTTCCTCCCTCCTTTTATTCCCTTTAAATTTATAACAGAGAGAGAGAAAGGAGGTGAAGGGGTTAGAGGGGACCACCACAACTGGTGGCAAGATAGTACTTCTCAGGGGACTATAGAGGATCCCCTCAGTTGCTGACAAGACAGTTTTTTCATTGTTTGAGGTTTTAAGTACTCGAATTTGACCATAATTGCAAATATTCACATCATCTTAGCATGCATTCCATTGATTTCCTATGGAAATAAGAGGGGCGGGGGTAAAAAAAAAAATTGGACCAAAAATTGGCCCGGCAAGATCCAGATCCTTAATCTGGGAGCTATTCTTAGCCCAAATCCATTGACAGAATTCGGTCCTCAGATTTTGCATACTCAACTACCTCCAGCGCCTGGTCTATATTTTTACTTTAAATTATTATACTAATTTTAGAATATTTTAATATGTAAATGATTTTTAACTCTGGATATATTTTTTTATTTTTATTTCCTTCTTTCTTTCCCTATCTTCTTCCTTTCAATCTATCTAAAGCGTTCTTTACGAAACCTGTCGCTTTTGTGATGGATGAATATAAGTGCCTATTTATGTAACTTAATTCTTAAGACTTGTAAGAAATATTTATATTCAGCTGATCATTCATTCTCTAGGAATAAAAAAAAAATCAATTGATAAAGCCAAATCGATTTTCATATTATTATTTTTTTTTTTTTAATAAATATGGAATTTTATGTTGGTCACATCAGATTTTCCAAAGATAAAATCAAACGATATTTGATTCGGTTTTATGATTGAATACGAAGATCGAGAGGGAATGGCTGAATATTTAGATTTAGAATGGAAGATATTAAATTTTTTTTTTTTTTAATAAAAATAAAGATTAGAAATATTCTAAACTGACTATACCCTCTTTAAATAAGCAATTTAAATAAATTCAATTTTGGTTTCTTAGTAAAAGTACTTATTTACTTATAGCATTAAGTGCATTATTCTCTCGTCAAAAGGAAATCTATATGAGGATGTCTCGTCTCTCTTAAAGGGATTTTACGATAAAGTTCTTATAAAAAAAGTCAACAGATTGAGCCAGAGGCATGACAATGACTTGAGATTCGATCAACCAATGCAGTTAACTCAAGGGAAGAGATATGAAGATTGAGAAAAGGAAAAAGGGGAAGTCCTGCTTCACATGTCCTTCCGATATACGTATATCAAGTTTATGAGAATTTGCTTTTTATTTAAAATATACACAAAAAATTTCCACTTTTCTAAATATTAAATAAAAATCTGGTGTGACTGGTCGCACCAGATTTTTTTGTGTCGACATACATTTATTTTCCAACAGTACGGTATGGGAAAATATTTATATTTTGTTACCATAGCAACCATTTCTCCTATCTTTCCTATGAAGTTCAAGAGTAAAGTGGCCCGGGGGGGGGGGGGGGAGGGGGATGTATAAAAAAAAAAAAGAGTAAAGTGGTCTTCAGAAGATTTCAATGACAAAATGAGAATATACATTTTAAAGAGCATCTACAAAATAATTGATTTTTAAATTTTAATCAAAATCGTTGAAGCGAATTTTGAGAACCCGAGTCAAAAAACAAATTCCTCTTTTACCCCTCAGGAATGAAAGAAGAAAACGCAGCCAAAATTTTTTCTTTAAAAATATATTTTAACAGCTGACGGTTCGGCTTTGGTCAAAGCCATCCTCGGAGCTGTTATTGGTCATTATGTATATATTTTTTGAGTTGTATTTGGTATTAATTCAGGATATAACATCTGGAAAAAAAAATCTTCAGTTCGAGAAAAACTTTTTTCCTTCTTCTATCACCAATACAATATATTTATTTTTTTTGTGCCTAATGTGATAATTGACTCAGGGCAGTACAATTTCATCTAATGCACATACACATATATACTTACATAATGACCACTAACAGCTCCGAGGATGGCTTTGACCAAAGCCGAAACGTCAGCTGTTAAAATATATTTTTAAAGAAAAAATTTTGACTGCGTTTTCTTCTAACTTTCATTCCTGATACAAATTCCTTTGATGTTCAGAAAGTAATTCTACTTTAACACTCAAAACCCTCATTGAAGACTGTGAGGTTTAAATTGATTTGACCGATTGATTTTAAATCCTAACTAGAACCTCGAAACTCTCATGTATCGGAAAGTTGTAGCTGGAACTTAGAAAAAAATTTGTAGTTGGACTTAGAAAATTTTTGGTTCAGGGAAAAAACAATTTATGTGCTATTTATAAGTTACCACATGACGGTGACATTTTACAGTTAGATTTTTTTTTAGTTTTAAAACAAACAATATTGTTAATAAAATCATATTTATTATTAAGGAAGGATGTAAATGCAGGCAGCCAAAAAAATAAAAAACGCTCTCAATTCCCTTTGAATGTCCAGACGTTTCGGGCAAAATTTATTCGCCCATCCTCAGTGAACTATTCTAGTGGGAGAGAGTTAAGTCTCCTTTGGTATACATAGTGGTTGTTAGGTTCTACTATGTATTACGTATTATTACGTAATCACATTACTTGATTGTATCTTGACTATGAAAATAGCAAAAAGTTTTAATAACAAAAAACTCATTTATCATCATATTGTTACATTAAATAGAATACGTAGTAGGACCTAACAACAACTATGTATACCAAAGGAGACTTAACTCTCTCCCACTAGAATAGTTCACTGAGGATGGGCGAATA
Organism: Euborellia annulipes; assembly: GCA_023213315.1. Taxonomy (NCBI): domain Eukaryota; kingdom Metazoa; phylum Arthropoda; class Insecta; order Dermaptera; family Anisolabididae; genus Euborellia; species Euborellia annulipes. Next base: position 43,006 of record JAKCPI010001963.1, on the reverse strand, counting down.
AATTTTGCCCGAAACGTCTGGACATTCAAAGGGAATTGAGAGCGTTTTTTATTTTTTGGCTGCCTGCATTTACATCCTTCCTCAATATATTTCCAGCCATTAAACATTATTATTATATTTATTATTATTTATATACTATTACTAATTAATTGTATATTTTTGCGTGATAACGCAATCAGTTTAAAAATATGCAATGATCAAAAATTTATTTACATTATTCATTTCCTCTTGAATTTTGTTTGAAATTGCTTAAACCAAAAAAAATTTTGAGTTCTGGCTCAAAATTGAATGAAATTTTACTTAAGTGGTGACTATTTCTGGCCATCCTTTGTACTCTCTCTCTGTATGCCGATTTTAATATTCGTTAGGATATTAAATAAGTTTAAGATAAGATTTTGAGGGTTTCACTCAAAAAAAAAGTAGCTAGTAGGGTGTAAAGTCAAGTCCGGCGAATTCCTCTCATCTCTTGTAATAACTATTTGAATGATCTAAATTAAACTTAGAAAGTAATAATTACAAATTGATCTCTGTACTCTCCAAAATTTGATTTAGACTTAAAAATTAATTTCCTTTTTTAATAATTACTCAAGACGCATCGTGCATGAAAATCTAATATTTCCATAAAAGCCTCTATAATTAAATTTCTTTAATCAACTTTCCTATTTCGGACAAATTTTTTTTTTGTTTATTTGCTACTAATTTCTATTGTTTGAAGTGGAATGAGCAAACCTGAAAAGATTAGGGTCTTTATGGAAACCAAACCGGTCAGTCTCTCACTAAGCATTTCTCTCGATACCTGCCGTCCTGATTTCCAAAATTACTCATTTAGTTATTTAATGATACGATGTTAAGTTATTATTAGAAAAGTTATAAACAAGTCATGAAGAAAACATTTTTATTTATTCCGGAAAATTGAACTTTCTCAATAGAAGAAAAACTATAGGCTTATATAAGAAAAACTGTATGTATTAAAAATTGTAGATAAAAAAATTGTAAATTAAAATAATAAACAAAGATTAGGCCTAAATAGGAAAAAAATTACATTAACTACTTTTTTCATAGTATCACCATATTTTTTTTTATTTAAATTTTAAGTAACGAGGCAGCTAAGGCCATTTTGAATTCAGAACTTACAAAATTATTAAACAAATACTGCCGGCAACCGTTCAGTATTTCTAATATTTATATATATAAAGGACTTATTTATGTCCTTCCAGTAACTAAACTATTAATAGGTGAAAAAGAAGAAGAAAATTCGCAGCTAGTTGTATTTCATTATCTTTATTCCCATCATGTTGACGTTTCGATCCCGGTTGGGATCATCCTCAGAACAGATGGGTGTTTAATATGTGTAAATTATATAATTCAATCATATATCGTTTACAGAACTTGAAAAGATATACATATAAATATAAATAAATTATATTAGTTAAAAATATGATTGAAAAGCAAGTGGTCAAGAGAGTCGATGGTCACGTAGCAAGACAAATCCTGATTTGTGATTGAATTATATAATTTAGGCCTACACATATTAAACACCCATCTGTTCTGAGGATGATCCCAACCGGGATCGAAACGTCAACATGATGGGAATAAAGATAATGAAATACAACTAGCTGCGAATTTTCTTCTTCTTTTCACCTATCCTGATTAAACTACCAGCTATAAGTCCTTCGAATCTAAATTATTAATATTATATTTTGAAATCTGTAGTCTATATTAGTTAACTAAACTCAATGAAATAAAGATCAAAAGATTATTTTTGATTATTTGAAGGAATTTAAAAAACTTGCAAGATATCTCAATTAAGAGCTGAATTATAGTCAAAAAAGTCAATTTTTTAACCACAACTTTTAATTCCTTTCGTTTTAATTTTGCTTGGCAAGCGTGCTCTGTGTCCTAGCTTATATATCACTTTAATGACTTCAATTTCTTAGTTTTTTTATCCGATCTTAATTCAAATTTTAAATGGTATCTTCCTAACACTAGGGTTTTAAAAGGCCTTCCTCCTCCACCCTCAGGACAGAAAAAACATTAATATAATAATTTTAATCATACAGAAGTTCTTTATTAATTTAAATGGTGAAGTATTTCACTATTACCCTATTTATCTTTTCCTACTTGAATGCGCCACACCCTTTATGACTCCCCTACACAATAAATTTCGGGCTTTCCCTTAACAAAATTCTGGAACAATCACAGCTTTTTAATAATCGAAATATTATTAACTTTTATTTGGAAAAATTTTGTATCAATGTTGTTATTTGTATAATCATGCGTAAATTGTGTGTTGTGCGATGGCCAACAATCAGCAATAAAATTTAAAAACAATTTTGAGAGATAAATAACAATTTATCTGTAGAAATTCCTTCTATACCTTGCTCATAATTTTGTTGTTTTCTTCGGTTCTTAGCCGAGTCCCTATTTACTGTATTTCAAAAGATTGGTAGCTTTTCAGTTGAAATAATTTCTTTTTGCCTAGGACGGGATGCTAACCCTCGACCCCTAGCACCATCTGAGGCAAGGACAAAGAAATTTTTTTTTACATTTTTATATTGTATTATTTAATTAATGTTAATGAGCTAAATAAAAAAAATTACTTAATGTTTCTTTTTTTAAGGTCTTTTTTGGCATCTAAGGCCATTTAGACCCCATCCCTATTTATTTCAAATGATTTGTAGTCAAATCAAATGAAGTAAATTTTTCTCGCTTGTGATGGGAAGCGAACCCGGGACTCCGGTGCGAGAAGCTAATGTCTACTACTTAATGTTAATATTAATATAATTAAAGAGTGAATCAAAGACTCTGTTATAATATAGGACCAGCATTGTTGGGGTAAGAGATTTGGTTAGGAGCACTTTTTACTTTCTCTTACCTCTATATATGTTAATATATAGAGAGAGAAAGTATTGGTTTCATGTCAAAAATTCGATGTCGAGATTTTGATGGACATACACGTTTTGAGGTCCCCTGAATCAAAAAAGTGGTTTTCGCGACATGATCTATCTGTGTGTCTGTCGAGCAAAATATCTCAAGAACGAAAAGAGCTAGGAGATTGAAATTTTATATTTAAGTTAGGCACCTCCTCTGGCACGTGATTGCTCAGGGGCCCACATCTTGTGGGTACGTGGATGGCGACCACGAGCTACCCGAGCTGGGACTGACAGTCCTGTTCTTTACATGTCTGTCTCTTCCTTCTATATTTTCAACAAGGCGTCAGACCGTGCGACGGGCCGGCCTGTTCTATTTCTTCCTGTCGTAAAAAACCCATTCCGCAAACCCCGCATTAAGACGGGATTAAGGCGAAGATAGAAGAAGACCCCACTGGCACGTGACAGGAAGCTTTTGAACGCAAAGAGTAATAATACTTTACTGATGTACTTTTTCAATTTTTTTTTCGATTTTCTCAAGATTCGCTATAACGATTTTGATTAAAATTCAAAAATCAATTATTTTTTAGATGCTCTTTCAATTCTACATTCTCATTTTGCTCTCAAAATTGTTTGAAGACCACTTTACTCTTGAACTTCATAGGAAAGATAGAAAGGAAATAGGAATAGGAAAGAAGAAATGGTTGCCATGGTAATAAAATATAAATATTTTCCATGTTTATAAATTTTACATCTTGAATTCTAAAGGCCCACACCATTTTTAGATTAGTTGATACCTCAAAACCCGTCTAAACATCGTATATAGCGGCGGAAACAAAATATATCTCGACACAAAAAAAATAAACGCTTACTGCATTATAAGACTTAAGCTTTTTTGATCATGTATATACTATGGGTACGCTATGAAATTAGTTTTTTTTATGAATATATTTTGGTCCATCCCCTCATCATTGAAAACTTTAAAATTACTTTCCCCTCCTCTAAAATCAAAAACGTGTCTACATTATATTATAAACCCTTTTGAATTGCAAATTTATCTAGGTCGGGCAATTTGTGAAGATTTCACAAGAAAAAGAAAAAAATTTTCATTCTAAATGGCTTAAAATATATATGATTAGAAAAAAAAATGATTTGAGTTTATTAACCCTCTATCCTTTTTTTTATTCATCTATTTATTTATTTGTTTATTTAAATACGTGTTTATAGTTATAAATAATGATTGATTTTAAAGAGAGAGAGCAGGATTATATAACCTGAACAAGGTTGAGGTTGATTAGTTGTTTGATTGGCGGTCATTGACCCAGTGACCTGGAAATCTGTTCAAGGTCGATGAAGAAAATGAGAGATAGAGAGACGAAAGGACATTTCTGCACGGCGCTCTCGCGCCTCCAGGCTAATTTAATCTCTTAGCTCTAGGCTCCTAATTTATAGATGTTTCTTTGAAAATATTCCACTCCCTCAACCTACACATCACAAATATATTTTAAATATTCACCACTAATTAGTATAAATAAATATGAAAACTCGAAAAAAACGCAACTTAATGACAATACTGTAGTTGCTTGTAAAAAGAGCTTCATTTCCTAATAAGAATCATTATAAAATTTAAATAAATAATAGCTACTAAAATTAATATATTCCTGTTTTTGTTTTTTTTTTAAATAAATGTATTTGCCGCATCGTTGACCGGTTTAAATAAAGCTATTAAAGAGAGAAGCTAAAGTGGAATTCTTCTGCTATATTTTAAGTAATTTATTATATCCAAGTATATAATTTAAACAGGTGGTATATTTAGTGAAAGTTTGATCTTATTTAAGGAAAATACAAAGACAATATTTATAAAAAAAAATCTCAGTTTGGGAAGAAAATAAAAACGTGAACATCAAAATCTTACAGTCTGTTATAAACAAAAAAAAAAATTTAATTGGATTCTAGCTTTGGCATTCAATTTGAGAGAAAAATGAGAATATTCATTTTATAGAGCATCTAATAAATAATTGATTTATGTATTTTAATTAAAATTGTTAGAGCTAATTTTGAGAAAAACAAATACTAAAAAAGCACGCCAGTAAAGTACAAGTACAGTCGGAGGCACAAGTGCCTGGAGTGCTCAAGAGTGAAGCCTTGAGTTTAGTCAACAAAAATGCTTGTTAGACGTCGGAAGTGTTGTCTCAAAAGTAGCCTTTAAAAAGAGATTTTAAAAATATTGGTTTGGTCAACTAAACTCAAGGATCCTATCTCGAGTACATCAAGCTACAACCACTTCTCATCGCTATTTAATTTAACATATATAGCTAAGAGAAAGTAAAAATTGTAAGATAAAATCATTGATTTCGAATTTTTATTTTATTCACATTGTGTTCGATTTATATTTTATTAATCTGATTTGAATTAATTAATTTAATTAAGATGAAGATAGGGGACAGCTTGGATATTATTGAGAAGAATGTAGAAAAATAAAAATCTGGAGATGATTTTCAGGCCAATTTATTCGGATTATCTCTTCTCGCTATGAGTCAACGTTTCCGAGTTCAAGATTTCTATTTATCTACATCCTTCTCAATAAAGTAATTAATATTAATATTGAAAAACAACAAAAAGAAAAGAAAAAAATCTGGTGTGTATGTCGCACAGTACACAAATTTCTCTTACCTTCTGTAATCGAAAGTTGTGTTCTGTACTTGTCACATCAGATTTTTCATGTCGACATATAATTAGTTTCCGCCGATATATTTGATTTTTTTTTTTAACATTCACACACACATTCACACAGTCTTTTCGGCAACTCAGGCCATATAAGACATTTACGATAACCGTTATTGATTTAATAATATACATATATGGGGTCCAGGCATTCTTATTTAAGCCATTTGGCATCCAATTGGCTTAAATAAAATCATCGGCCTGAGGTCCGAATCCGCGATGTTTGGTATACGAGGTTAGCACACTAACCTCTACACCAAGCCCCGAGGGCATAATATTTCGATGGCAAAATGAGAATATACATTTTAAAGAGCATCTAAAAAATAATTGATTTTTGAATTTTAATCAAAATGAATGAGTGAATTTTGAGAAAAAAAAAAAAAAAAAAAAACTGAAAAACTACATCAGTAAAGTACTAGTACTTTTTGACCGATTTTGTTTAAAAGCTTATTTTCACGGTCCAGGAGGGTGCCTAACTTAAATATAAAATTTCAGCCTCATAGCTCAATTCCTTCATGCTTAAAATTGAACACACACAGACAGACCATGTCGCGAAAACCACTTTTCTGAATTCAGGGACCTCAAAACGTGTAAATCCATCAAAATCTCGACATCGAATTTTTGACATGAATCCAATACTTTCTCTCTCGATATATTAAGATATATATATATATATATATCAGATATATAGAGGTAAGAGAAAGTAAAAACAACGTTAACTCAACTTTGATTCTAAAATATCGATTTGTAGATTTACTACGCCCAGGGTGGCTTCCTTCAGCTATGATACTATTAATACAAAGAATGTTCTTTTTGAGGAGCGAAAGTCAAGTGCATCGATGAGAGGATTTGTTGAGAAGCAATTACGACATAAGCAACCCGATAATCAGAGAGATCTTATTGTTTGCCTTCTCAATTTCAAATCTTGATGGCCTTACAACGATAAAAATGTCATTCAGATAATAATTTGAAAAATACTCTCTTCAATTACTTATAATAATTTAATTATTTATGGACCACTTATTATAAATCGTGAATCATATTTAATTGAGGTGCTATATAAACACCACTTAAAAGTCAAAGAGTGAAATTATTAGATGAATTATTATTAATCAAATTATAATTTGACAGTGATGATCAAATTTCTCTATTTCGATAATTAGAAATGAGAGTAAGCCTCTTCTTTATTGTAGATAGCTGGGGTCCAAACAAAAACGTGAGCCACACTAGGAATAAAACACCGATCTATGATATATAAAATATTTATTATTATAGTATTTTTTTAATCTCCATATTCGCCTGCCTAAAATTTTTTTTTTTATAACTGAAATAAAAGTGATTTATTTCAATCTTAATATGTGCATAATCATTTACAAAGGTATAGGAAATAAATTTAATTAAGAACAGGAAATCCCTTCGTCCAAATGAAATTTAGACTAATGTTTAAAATTATACGACAGGAAATTTCACATTTACCTTGTTTATTATTTGTCGCACTAGCTGCTTTAATAAATTACATCTTTATTGTCCTCTAGTCACTTATTTATATTATGTTGTATTAAAGTAAAGTTTAAGGAGAAAAGATACTATTTTAAAAAATTTATAATTCAAGAAACTATATATGTAATTCGCTAATGTCGGTCTGTCTGTATATAGGCCTATATCGAAAAAAAAATCTGGTGTGATAAGTAGAGAACTCATGTTTCAACTTCAAGCCAAATGTAAGAGAAAGTTGAGTGCTGTGTGAACAGTTACACCAGATTTTTTAAGTTATCCACTTAATATAAGTTTCTATTATTAACGTTTTAATAAAATGTATTATTAATTATTAAATCAATATTAATATCTTTCTAATTGAAAATCCACACAATGTTTTTTTTTTATACTGTATATTGTAATTTTCTCATTTAATGATTTGACAAATTAAAATAAGAACGGAGAGAAGAGAGTGACGAACTTTCACTTAATTATTAAAATTATTTTATTTTATTTTTATTTTATATAAAAAATGCATATCTCTTTCAATTTTATTATTTAAATAACCTATTTAAGTTCGGACCTTTTTTTTATCTTTCCCAACCGGTCTTTTTCAAATTAAATCTTGTTAATTATAAATATTTATGTAAATTCTATCAATTCTTTCTTTCGGGTAAAACAAGTACAGTGAGCTCTAAAAGTGCCTGGTCTCGATGCCTTGAGCTTAGGCAGCCAATATGCATAGCGGTCGGAAGTGTTGCCTTAGAAGTACACTGAAAAGCAATATATTTATAGTTAATAGATTTTATTTAATGCAAAGAAATCCTTGACATAATAATGGCGAAATAAAAAGTCGGTTCAATACTAATATTTGATATTTTTTTATTAAATATAATATATGACTAGCTAAAATATAGATATATTAATAGTTAAGATGCCTCTATTTGAATCAGTTACAATAATTTTATTCCCATATCCCTTTTCAAAAGCGGCTCAACCCTAGATATATTAATAGTTAAGATGCCAATATTTAAACCGAGCATCACTAAAGTTTATTATTAAGATAATGATATTTGAATTAAATGGTCGAATCCTCAAATTTAATAATACAGTACTTATATAAAATATTTATTTATTTTAGTCAAAATTTTTATATTTTAAGAAAAATCTACATATTTTTAGATTGAAGAAATATATATTAATATCGAACAGAAGCTATATTAAAATTAAAAACTTGAGTAGTTAAGTTAAATATTCAATAGGTTATATTAAAAAATTAAAAATTTCAATGAATTACTAAACTATATGAAGGAACTTTTGTGGTTATTATTATTATTACGGGAGGTTTTAATTATAGACCACATTAGTATTAATTATTTATTAAAAATAAATATTGTAAAACGTCCCAACTGCTTATTCTTGCAGTCGTTTTCAAGTCCTGTGCACTTGAAAATGAATGCAGAATAATCAGTTGGGACGTTTTACAATATTTATTTTTAATAAATAATTAATACTAATGTGGTCTATAATTAAAACCTCCCGTAATATATGAAGGAAGTAAATATAGTAGTTTAAAACAATGAGTTTACATTTATTATAATTTTTTATTATTATGGATTAAATTATATAATACAATTTTAATTACATACCAGTAATTATACAATAATAATATCACATAAATAACTTTGGCACTGTGTTGAAAGTTCTTTTTTAACTTCATATATTGTTAAAATTGCTCGTCCTATTGCATTTTCTTCTAAAACTTGTTTTAAATTGATATGATTTTTTTCAAAAACCGTAGCTTTTTTTGCAGGTGGTTCCCAACTGAAATTGCTTTCATCAAATTCTAATAATTCATATTTGCTATCTGTAGCTTCGCCCCTTCCGTTAAATTTAAAGAGATTATTTATGAATTAAAATAAATAAATAATCTTTTTAAATTTAATTGAAGGGGCGAAGCTACTTCTAAGGCAACACTTCCGACCGCTATGCATATTGGCTGCCTAAGCTCAAGGCATCGAGATCAGGGACTTTTGGCCCTGACTGTACCAAAAGCAATTATCAATATTATTACTTTCTCTTACCTCTATATATATATGTTAATATATAGAGAGAGAAAGTATTGGATTCTTGTCAAAAATTCGATGTCGAGATTTTGATGGATATGCACGTTTTGAGGTCCCCTGAATCCAAAAAAGTGGTTTTCGCGACATGGTCTGTCTGTCTGTCTGTGGGTGTGTGTCTCTCTGTGTGTCTGTGAACAAAATATCTCAAGAACGGAAAGAGCTAGGAGGTTGAAATTTTATATTTAAGTTAGGCACGTCCCCATGGGACGTGACACGAAGCTTTTGAACAAAATCGACCAAAAAGTACTAGTACTTTACTGATGTACTTTTTCAGTTTTTTTCGATTTTCTCAAAATTCGCTTAAACGATTTTTTTTTAAATTCAAAAATCAATTATTTTTTAGATTCTCTTTAATAAATATTTAATACAAAAATGTGGTCTCTGATTAAAAATTCTCCTAATAATAGCCTATAGTATTAATAAAATATTTTTTTTTATTTACTGCGGTTTATTTGTAAAAATTACGTTTCGTACACCCACACTGGGCTAAATTCACAAGGAATGTTGCATCTAAATTGTAGGCCTACCTTCGGAAGATCACACTATAAATGGCTGAAATGTAATTTTTACAAATAAACCGCAGTTAAACAAAAAACAAAGTTAGGAAGCCTAAATTTCAAAAAAAAAAGCCCATAGGCCAATTTCACTGTGGACAAGTTGGAATTGGATTTTTTTAACACTCACACTTTTTTCTCATTCACTCTCATACACTCACACACATTCACACAGTCTTTTCGTCAACTTAGGCCATTTAAGACTTTGATGATAACTTTTGTATTGTATATATCTATTGGGGGGTTCAGGCATTTCTTTTTAAGCCATTTGGTATCCAAATGGGGGATTGGATTTCATTGTAATAATTTGATTATGAACAATTGTTTAAAATTAAAATATTAAAAATAAAAATATCGTCTGGCCTAGTTAGCATAGTCATTAATTTCATAAATCCTTTAAAATTGTGAAAATCCGGAAAATTAAGATTTCATTTGACTCTTTCTGGAGTTTTTATTATAAGGCTTAATGTCCTTTTTTTAGGATAATAAAAAGGTGTTAATGGGTAATAAATGACGAAGCCATCTTCTTTAGATAGTAAAGTGATATTATTAATAGAAGTAAATAAATGTCTTGCAAAGAAAGGATCAGGTGAAGCATCCACTTATTTTTAAATGAATTAGAAATATTGAATAAATTAATTAATTAAATATGAAGAAAAAAAGTTTTGATTTAGAAAAAAAAATTTTAAAGTAAAAAATTGTATTTGCAATAGATTTAAATAAATCCATCCTTTATGAAATAATAATTTAGAAAATAGATGTCTTTAATGTGAATTGAATAAACGCTTTAAAATTTAAAACTAAAAAGTTGAAATTTTTTTTTAGAAAACTTTGTACGTAATTGCAATTGTATTGAGAAAACTTTTGACTAATTTGCCTTTTTAGTATGTATATAAATTTAAAACTCTAAAAGTTGTAAAGTTCCTCTCGTCATTAGTAGATATAAATCGAAATAGTTTTTTTTTTTTATTTTTCTTTTTTATTTAACTTTTAAATACCATATAAATTTTAAAATATCAAATAATCTAAGGCACTACCGATTTCTAATCTGAATAATAAATTTACATATATAGGCCCTATATATATCAATATTTGTTTTTGATAATTAACAGAAAGTTTCCAAAAGTTGTTAATAATCTATTTAAAAACGGCCTATTCCAAAACATAAATATGACAAGGTTCAACATTTTTTTACAAATCTTCTAATGTAAACTTTTTTTGAACGAGTTTTGGGGGCTCTCTGTATATATATTTTAAGTTTCGTTTTTGATGATCGAACTGTTAAAATTGCAATGCCCTCGACAGTGCCCAATAAATTCTGATTAATAAAAATCTGATGTGACTGTCGCACAGCACACAACTTTCTCTTACCCCTTGGCAAGTTGTACACTGTGCTTGTCTCACCAGATTTTTTGTGTCGACATATATTTAGTTCCGCCGATATATTAGTAAAATTTATAAACGGAGGAAAATATTTATATTTTGTTACCAGGGCAACCATTTCTCCTATCTTTTCTATGGAGTACAAGAGTAAAGTGGTCTCCAGAAGATTTCAATGACAAAATGAGAATATACATTTTAAAGAGAATCTAAAAAATAATTGATTTTTGAATTTAACAAAAAATTGTTGGAGCCAATTTAGAGAAAATCGAAAAAACTGAAAAAGTGTATCAGCAAAGTACTAGTATTCTTTGGTCGATTTTGTTCAAAAGCTTCGTGTCAAGTCCCATGTGGGTGCCTAACTTTAATATAAAATTTCAACATCCTACGTCTTTTCGTTCTTGAGTTATTTTGTTCACAGACACACACACAGACCATGTCGCGAAAACCACTTTTTTGGATTCAGGGGTCCTCAAAACGTGTATATCCGTCAAAATCACGACATCGAATTTTCGACATGAATCCAATACTTTCTTTCTCTATATCTAGAGGAAAGAGAAAATAAAATATAATTTTATTCCTTCTTTAACATACAACCAAAATAAAGTAATCCTAAGAAAATTAATTTTAATAAAATGATTAATTCGTCTTTTCCAGTCACCAAACTTGAACTAACTACAGAGGGGTCCACTAGCCAACTAGGCCTAGGCAACCTGGAGAGGGCGGCAAAAGGAAAAAATAAAAAACAAATTTTTTCCCAGCCACCCGAAAACAAATTTCGGTCCCGGGGCAGCAAAATTTTGTTTCTCTAAAAAAATGAAAAATTTCGGTCCGGGGCAAAATTTTGTGTCTCTAAAAAAAGGTAAAGGGAAATGTTCCGCAGGCGGCCACGGGAAAAATTTTGGTTCCGCGAAAAAAAAAAAATTTCGCAGAAAAATTTTTGAGATCGAAAATTTTAAGGAGGGGCGCAAAGTAAATTTTTAAGTTTTTTTTTGGGGGCAAAAATACTTCCTAGGCCAGAATATTCCCCCGACTAACTAACATAATTATCATAATGTTACAAGTTGCTGGATAATCATTGATGTATGAAGAAAAGAATAGCAGTTAGATAATATTTCATTTATTAGGCTCTCTATGCTGACGTTTCGGTCTTGGTCAAGACTTCAGAGCTTGTGGGCTGTCAATATACAATTAAATATTCAATCATATATGTAATGAACATGAACACTGAATATTTAATTGTGTGCCTATACCGTTATTGACAGCCTCTGCGGATGGTCTTGATCAAACCAGTAAAGAGGGTCTAATAAATGAAATATTATCCAGCTGCTATTCTTTTCTTTACACATCAATTAACATGTTTTCCGATCAAGTTAACAGAAAAAAAGTAATGGCGTAATATTAATAAATAACGAAAAATGAAACTATTTCAATTACAAATAGTTGTTGAATAAGAAAGTCATGAATGTAATTATTTTCCTACATAATTGGATATTTTTATCCCGTATATCCTATACCAAAATCAGTTCACTTTCCGACCCGGAAGTATATAAAAGGAAGATCTGGGCCATCATGAACACTTTCCCAATTATCATCGTATTCACAAATGAAGGACTTTTAATGTGTAAATCAATCTCTTCCTACTTTTATTATGAAAAAAAGGACATTTTCATATTAAAATGTAGTTTATAATATTTTTATATCCATATTAGATAAAATTAAAATCTTTTGATAATTTTACTGAAAGTAGAGAATGAGAGAGAGAGAGAGAGAGAGACCTACTTGTTTGTATGGATTCGAATTCTTTACTTGTTTACTCAATCCGTTATGCCATCGACCTCTCTTGACTTTACTAACAGGTAATTGATAGTTTCAATAATAAAAAAAAAATTGTCAAGTAGATTTATGAGCCTTTAAAAATAAATATGCAAATGATTAAAATAAAATAAATTATTCTTTTTTTACACAATAAATAAACCGGCAAAGTGACTTTTTGGTTTATTGATATTTTACTAATAATCTATTTTTATATAGAATAAATAATTTGATGAGGATTGAATATCAATTAATCTATATCAATATGGACAGATAACTGCTATATTCAATTTTATATTACAACTCATATTTAATGTTTTATTCCATAAGACAAAACAAAAATAATAGATCACTTTCATTATACTATAGTTCTAGGATTGTTTTAAACCAGTGGTTCCCAACCTTTTTTGGCCCATCGTCCCTTTCTGAAGGTTGACCAACACCTATCGCCCCCTTTTTCATTTTTATTGAATGCCTAATTTTAATTTGAAGTTAAGTGTAAATTAGTTAAAACAGTTTTATTGATCTTTTTTAGGTCATTCTTTATTTAATGAAAACAAAAGTGACGTTTCGATTCTAAATTGGAATTATCTTCAGCCTATTTTATTTTTATGACGTAATCCAGTGGCGTGCGGTCAGGGGAAGCAAGGGAAGCACTGCTTCCCCAATCAATTGAAAAAATTAAACTAGCTTATTTATTATTTAAAAGTAACTTGCAACGTGTTTACAAAACATCTCATAACACTGGCGCGAGGAGGCAGTGAGAGTGGGTCCCTGACGTAGTGGAAGCTGAGCAGCTAATAGCTTCCCTAAAGGTCGACTCGCGCAGGCGCTTTATGGCGGACGGTGTCGTCGTGCGGGGTGGGGAGTGCGAGACTCAGAACGCTGGGGGATGCTAGCTTCCTCGGGCCGAAGATAGCCGAGAACGTCCGAAGCACTCGCACTCACAGGCTACTGATAGTGTCAAATCCCTCTATTAAGAGCCGATTTTAAAATAATGGTTGTTAAAACTTGATTGTAAATTTCTAATATTAACTTTGGCTAACGTAATATATGTATATATATACAGTGCTTCCCCAAAAATTTTACCCACCGCACGCTACTGACGTAATCATTGTACATCAATTGGGAGTATATTCCTGTAACCTATCCGATTTGGAAAATAATTGCGGAGAAAAGGCGTGTAATAGTAAAAAATTATATAAATTTCCCAATAAAAAATTTATTTCCTATAGGACATGAAATTAAGTAAAGTTTTTATTTATTTTTAAATTAAAGTGAAAACTTGTTTTTTTTTTCATATTTTAATTAATTTAGACATCCTTTGATCCAATCAATGAATTTATATGTATTGGCATAATTATTATTACAGCACATAAAAAATAATTATAATTGCCATTGAAAAATCGTTAATATTTCTTTTTTCTATATTTATTATTTGCTTTAATTAAGATATAAATTGCATTCATTATTTTAGGAAATTGGGAATTATTATGTTTTGCCAATTTGCTATTCCCACGCTATTTGCTATTGATGAAAGGGAGCAGAGCAAAAAAAAATATATCAGTGAATTAGTTTAAAAATTAAAATTTATTGAAGTACTTTCCTTTCATTCAAAATTACTTTCGAATTCAATGAATTATTTATACGAAAAAAATTACATCTAGCCTATGTATTTAACTACATCCATAGGGGAAGAATTACCCAAAAAAATTTTCTTTGATCCTTTTAACTTGAGCTTATTTTGCAAAACCTTAACTATTTAAAATTAAATATTTTCTTTCCTTTAGATTTATTAATATTTATCAATTGGTCGTTCGGCCTATTGTCCATGGGCGTAGCCAGGGGGAGGCAGGAGGGCCATTGCCCCCGCCCTGGCTTATCCTAAAAATTAAAAAACCATAAATATATATATATATATATATATATATATATATATATATATATATATATATATTTCCCATTGGGTTTTTTCCCCCTTTTTTTTATAAAAAAAAAAAAATTATCAACCCCCCCCCCCCCCCCCCCCCGGGGCCCCCCCAACAGGGCCCGTTGAAAATGTGATTTCTGAAACAGGCAAGCTGCCATTTGGGCTGCCTAACTACCGGGCTTTAGTCTCATAGCGTTGTTATGAAATAATTATAAATACAATTGTTATATTATTTCTTATTATTACCAAATATTTAGTTTGCTTGTTGTTGGCTCATCAAGAAGGCCTATCTATTTTTAAGTTCTTCACTATTAAAGAATTCGCTTATTAAGAAAACATTTTACTACCATTACTGATTTCACGACCCACCATTAATCTTGTTTGATTTGGCTTGTTTCTTTAATAAATAAGATAGGTTAAAACATATCACTAAAATGACATAATTAATGATATCTGTGACTTTAGCTTAAAAATTACTAATTACCTTTTAATACACTATCCATTTAAAAACATAGAAAGAAAAAAATTTTCCCATAAAAAAAATTATTAATCTATCATCATTATAAAAATGAAAATTATCTGACAATATTAAAAAAAATCGAAATCAATTATTAAAATCCTAAGCAGTGATGCTAACAGTAACCGATCATTTTTTTTTATTTTATATTAAGATGATATTGAATATTCCAATTTTTTTTTTTTTTTTACGAGCTATTCGATAATGATCTTTTTTGGGGAGGGAGGAGAAGAGACCTTAAATTGAAAGAAGAATTTAGTCCTGCGTTCTTATCTGAATTAATTTAAAATATAAGGACAAAAGGCTTAAAGAGGGGGGGGGGGTATAAAGAAGAAAAGAAAGACCTTCATCTGAAGAGAGGGGGAGGTGAGGATTCAAAGACCCTCACTCTCTCTCTCTCTCTCTCTCTCTCTCTCAATCGAATGATTTAAATTGGCTTCCCTTCCAGAGTTTTCATTAAATTCTTTATTTGGCACGACATCCGAATCAACTTCTCCTCATTCCACTTTTATAATGCTCCGGAATACCAATTATTACCATTTAACAAACTTTAAAATAATAATGAAGATTATTAAAATTTTGTTATACATGACATACAGCCAATTCATCAAATTAATTTTTTAAAAGAAACAAAAAGTATTTCCGGAGGAAATTTTTTTACCCATTTAGCCTACAGTCGATGGGCTAAAAATAATTAGATTGGTGTCCATCACTTTTATGCTATATTTAAGTAAATATTCATTCTTTTAAAAATATATAAATCGCTAAATGGCCTCTGTACCCGATAGAGGAAAAAAATTTGTTAATTATTGACATTTCAGCTTTGTTTAAAACAGTGATTCCCAACCTGGGGACGATCGCCCCCCAAGTGGGCGATTTGGGTTATCAGGGGGGCAATAAATAAGTAGGGGTCTATGAGTATTCAAAGAGGGAAAAATTATTAGAGTTTACTAAAATATAAAAGAACAAAAATCAAAGAGAAAAATCTCCTATATGATCGGAGCAGAAGAGGGCAAAAAATTGTCATAAAAATAAAATAGACTGAAGATTATTCCAATTTAGAATTGAAACGTCACTTTTGTTTTCATTAAATAAAGAATGACCTAAAAAGATCCATATTTGTTATTTTCTTCATAAAAATAAAATTATTTTTAATAGAAGTTTGGGTAGAGATAAATAATAAAAATCTTGCCTAATACTTATTGTTTAAAATAATGAAACTAGCTGAGTAGATCTTGTAATAAGGAATAAAGAAAAGAGCGATTGCATTCGTTTATTAGTTACTTCAAGCCGACGTTTCGGTCAGGCTAAGGCCACACTAGCTAGGAGGCTACTGACATGGCGAGTCGCTTGGGTAGTCACCCTCTCTTGGGAAAACGAACAGTGTAGATCTTTCGAGAACGGCCACACATAGTGACTCGCTAGGCTAGTGTCCTATAAAACGAACGCGTCTGTTCTTTTATCTAGTGACAAGGCGACAACTGCCGAAATGGCATGATAAATTATTCTAAAATATGTCTTTCAAAGAAGTATAAAAAGTTTTGGAGAGATTGTGTCTAATACATAAATTTAGTTTTTTTTTTTTTTTTTTTTTTATTAAAACTGGAACATTAGATTAAAACGGTAAAAAATGTTCGGTACGCGGTATCTACGGATAGAAGAAATAAAGGTGGGCGTGGTCTCACTAAGACTTCGGCTAATCTCGCCTTCCTCCGCCTTCGCTCGGGTGCTGGGAACGCATTTTTGTTAGGAACGCCTTTTTGTTACGTTACATAGCTGCGATGTTCTTCTATTCGTTTGAACCATCGCAGCATTTTTAAGTTAAATTTTGTAGAAATTTATTTCGATTTTACAAAATTTACATGGACGACGGCTGTCTTCAAAAGACAGACCCTGTGGGAAGCTATCGTTGGCAAAGACATTTTCCACAATACACTACGGAACAAACTGTAGTTGCTAGGCGACTCAGGAGGGCGATGTGGCCACTTGTAGCTAAGCTCCAAGTTACCGAGCGATACTATAAAACCTATTATAATTTATATTAAGTAAATTGAAACAATTTAAACCTTTTTTTTAGAGATCTTCCTCCTTCGATAGAAAATTTTGTAATTTAAATAAATAAATAATAATAAAATTTATGGACTGACTTGTTTTTTCTTTAATAGTACACCTTTATTGCTATTTTCCTATCATATATAACAAGTTTTTCAAGATGATTCATTATCTTTAACAACTGAGTGGGGATCACTCTGGGGCAAATAATCTTTCCTGGGTTGGCCATTTGATTGTCTAACGTCCATTAAAACAAATTCAACGAATTGAAGCATCCCCAGAAGAACTCTTATTAGAAATTAGATTTATTTATTTGCTTAATGAATAGCTACCGGAAAAAAAAACAAGAGTACTTGTTTACCTTTTTTAATTTTTAAACAGTTTTCACTTTCATCATCTTTCAAAAATATTATCTAAATTATAAATTTGATGATGAAATATAAATAAAAGAGAGAGATGTTATCTAAATATTTAATAAAATGCACTTTGAAGAGAAACTTTTCAGACAAGCTGGTCTCTGGTTTTTTTTTGCCACAAAAGCTAATAAGATATCAGATTAAAGCCCTTCGGCTTTTTAGAGTAATTAAGAGAGAGACGCGTTAGTCAAACATAAAACGTAATAATATTTATATACCGGCCAAATATATTCAAATAAAATGTAAATACAATGTAATATCAGAAATAGAGAGATCAGAAGAAGAATTTATTTGAAATGAAGTATCAAAAATTGAATTGCTGCCTAGAGGGAAATTGTTACGATTTGAGAGTAGAAAAATCAATTATCCCACCCAATGCAACATATTCACGGAACACAAGAGAGGCATCGTCCCAGCATCCCTATGCTGTTCAGATCACGACTAACAGAACTAGTAAATTCCAATCTTCCTTTGTCCCCATGACCTCCCGTGATTGGAACAAGCTCCCTTCGTCAATCTTCCCCGAAACCTACAATCTTCAGACTTTCAAGTCTATTCTCAACAGGCATCTTCTCAGTTCCCGCAGTTGAGTTCCCCTTTTATGCTTCTCCTTTTGTTTTTATTTTCTTCCTGGCTGCATGTGACCACTGGTCATTATAGGTCTACTGACCGTATGCACCCATTTCAAAAAGAAGAAATGTCTGGAAGAAAATAGAAGGTTTTTAATGTTTGGCATAGGAGAATAAGAGAAGTCTAAATCAGGGGTGTCTAAATGATTCATACTTGTCATACAAATATTTCTCAAGACGGCGGCACAATTGGTAATTTGAAGAAATAAATAAATCCCAGACAAGATATTTTTTAAGTTTTTTTTAAGATTCAATAGTTTTGGAGTCAATGCGTTACAAACAGACAGACAGATATACACCTTGTATTAGCTTTTTTGTAAAAAAAAAGGTCCCATAGACACGGCATTAGTGAGCGTCTGTCATTTGGGAAGCCTAACTCAATGGCGTTAAGAAGTATAACAGTGTCAATATACTCAGTCAGGGGCGCATATAGAAATTTTTTTCGGGGGGGGGGGGGGCCCGAACTCAAAAATTTTTCTGAGGAAATTTTTTTTTTTAAGAAACTACATTTTTTTACACGAAATTTTTTGCGGAACCAAAGTTTTCCATCCTGCGGAAAAATTTGTTGCGCAGATGTCTGTATATCCCTATATATGTATATGTTTGGGAAATTTTTTTTGGGGGGGGCGGCCCCCCTCGCCCCCCCCTTATATACGCCTCTGAATATACTGTATATGCACATATGATGTAGTGATCTATGTGTTTGTGTGGATGATTCATTTTGTGGGTATGGTAAGGGCAGTTGCATTAAATGTAAAGCAGTTGTAGAATTAATTTTAAACTGGTAACCGTTGGCTCTAGTTGAAACATTATGCTTTATTATTGAAACAGAAAACCGTGTGCACTTAAATTTAATTCTCCTATTAAAAGTTGTAGAATTATATGATGAATGGAAAAAGACCTGTGTAATAAAACTCTCGAAACGTTTCGGCTTTAATAAGAAAAGCTCATTATCCATTAGAGCTGAAACGAACATTGTTTATTGTGAATATATAATATTTACAATATAATTAATGTTTTTTTTTTTTTTTAAATAAAATTTTATTTCATCTCTGAATAACTCAATATGTACCCATTTAAGCTGATGACTAATATTATGCATAGTATATACGCAATTTACTTCGGATGTATGTTTGATGACAGTGAATTGAATTTATACTGTAAGATATAAACTTGAATATAATTTTATGTAGATTGAATTTACTAATAATATTCCATGTAACAATGATGATTTCAGCTATAAAGGACAGATGATGGCTATAACTAGTTATAAAACCGAAACGTCTCTAAAGAGTTTTATTATTCAGAAAATCCTACATCGACTCCTTTTTCAATAAACATAAAATTAGATAAATGACTCAAAATGGTGTCTAATGAAGATAATTGAAATATTATTTTTAATTTTATTATTATTTATTGTGTGTATATTTTTACTTTTTCAGGTGAATTGAAAGAGCTTGATGCAAAGGAAGCATACAGTGCACTTCATAGGCTGGAGTACCATTGATCAACTCCCGGTTGCCCGATCCACAAGTAATAAAAATGTACTCAAGAAGAAAATATAAATAATTACAAGCCTAATGATCAAAATAGAATAATTCAAGGCATGTATTGGATATTAATTTAATCGTCAAATACCCTAAGAATTGAAAAATGGTTATATTTTATATTGATAGTCTTTAAGGTCTAAAATGGCCCCCGGGTTCAAAACGTTTGTATAGAAGAAAATAAATAAAAATAATATAATAAATTTCTACTCTCCTTTTATTTTTTATAGCTCAGGGGCCCACATCTTGTGGATACGTGGATGGCGACCACGAGCTGCCCTAGCTGGGACTGACAGTAATTCTGTTCTTTCCATGTCAGTCTCTTCCCTTCTATATTTTCAACAGGCGTCAGATCATGCGACGGGCCGGCCTGTTCTTTTCCTTCCCGGTCGCAAAAACCCATAAAACGCCGACCCCGCACCTCGGAATTTAAGGCAAAGAAAGAAGAAGAAGACTCCCCTTTTTTACTTTCTCTTACCTCCATGTCTGTTAATATATAGAGAGAGACAGTATTGGATTTATGTCAAAAATTCGATGTCGATATTTTGATGGATATACACGTTTTGAGGTCCCCTGAATCCAAAAAAGTGGTTTTCGCGACATGTCTGTCTGTCTGTATTCAATTTTAAGCCTGAAGGAATTGAGCTATGAGGTTGAAATTTTATATTTAAGTTAGGACGTGAAAATCAGCTTTTAATCAAAATCGGCCAAAAAGTACTAGTACTTTACTGATGTAGTTTTTTTGATTTTCTCAAAATTCGTTCCAACGATTTTGATTAAAATTCAAAAATCAATTATTTTTTAGATGCTCTTAAAAAGGTAAATTCTCATTTTGCCATTGAAATCCAGTGTTATTTTTTTAAATTCTTAACTCCACCCTAAAAAATTGTCAAAAGATGTTACTTCCATACTACTTCAGATCAATTAAAAGTTCCTTTCGTCACCTTGTTGCTTTTTTGCTTTGACTACATGAAAGAGAGGGAAGGAAGGCTACGCCTGGGACTTTCCCTGCATCTCTTCTCAAAATTAACCTAGGATGAATTCCACAAATATTGATAGAAAAATATTTATATCGGATATTATATCAGCACTTCAGTGATCTAATTAGGCTTGCAATGAGCTGACAATATTACTTTATCAAGTGCTATCCCTATAGGGAAGAAGTTTATTCAATCGACACGTGTGGCGCCACCAATCAAGGGCGCCTTAGAGTTATGCAGCATCTACATAAAAGAGATCATTGACTTGCCTATCTTGAAGGGATTTTAAAATTTTTTCTATCTGCTTTTGTTTTTCGTTGAAATTTTATGCGACAGTAATACCTTTCTGTTTTTGAATAAAAGATTGAATTTTGAAAGAGAAATGTAGTAGAACTTGATGAAACATTAAAAAAATAGAATAGAAAGAAATGAAGAATATAATCAACTTTAAATTTGGGAAAATATACAGTTTTGGAAAATTTGGTCAAACTAACCGGTTGACCGATTTCAGTCTTCGCCTGTTGCCAAACCCTACTTTCAGAGGCGTCATTTCAAATTTATCTTGAGGGGAAGACAAACTTTTTTTTCTTAAAATTTACTTACGAATAGGTATCTCAAATTTGGCAAAAAGACATTTAATTTATTTTTTTAATTTTTTACAGTTTATATACCCGTAGATATATTTTGAAATATTTTAATATAAAATATAAATAATATAATATTTAAAAAAGATCAGAGTGTTTGAAAGGGGCAAGTGCCCCGCCCCTGCCCCCAATCCCCAAACGACGCCTCTGCCTACTTTATCAGCTGGCCTAGTACAAAAATGATCTATTCATTTAATCAAGAAAAAACAATTTTCTAAGGTCCTTGTTAATTTAAGTTAAGGTAGGTCAGTTATATTACAATTGAAATTAATCAAGAAGTAATGACAAAATAATTTATAGAAAGTTTTTAAATTTTTTTATATTAATAATATATATTTGAAAGTAAAAATAAATAAAAATAGAAAATAAAGCGAGATAAAACCAAAACCAACATGTTTTTATTAGAAAATATTTTTATCAATTTTATTAGGATAGAGGTCATATGCAAACAAACAAGCAAAAAAATCGACTTTCAAAAAAAAAAAAAAAAAAAAATTTATATCATTATGATAAATACTTGATAAAAATCAAGTATCGCAAATCGTTATTAACATACTCCATATCAAAACAAATAAATAAATAACTCTAAAATGCTTTCTCTGGATAAATAAATATGGATGGAAATTTAAGGACTTTAAAGAAATCACTCTGAAAAGAAAGTACCTGCATCAAAAATGGAATAATTCTACGAATGCCATAAAGAGCATACTACTTTCCTAAATATCTCACTAATTTTTATTTATTAAAAAGTTACTACGCTTATTATATTAGAGAAATGGAGGAAAATTTTTTCAATGGCCTTTGACCCATTGTTCAGTGGCAAAGATTCTCTAGGGATCGGAGATTCGCTTCCCGTTCCAAGCGAGAACAATCTATTGTCTATTGAAATGTCTACCATTCGGACTGGTTTGACCATAAATAAATAGGGGTCTAAATGATTTCAGAATCCGAAAAAAAAAAATCGGTTTGTGCATTCAAGTGAAAATAGGACCAAATATTTTGTAAGCCACTCGAGTACTATCTACATGTATAATATTTTTAGTTAATAAAATAATTATCGAACAGCCTCGACAGCCGTAAATAGTGACTATTTATTAGCTTTGAAGAAGCGTGCGACAGGTGTGTGAAATGTAAATAATAAAAAAATATTTGGTTACACCCAAGATTTTAATAAAAAATTAGAATTCGAACAGTGCTTCTCTTACAATTTAAATGAATTAATTAATATCACGGGCGTAACTAGAAAATATAATATCTATGACGAATGCTGCTTTTTACTTTTTTTTTATATATAATATTATAACACGCTTACATCTAGTAAATATAAAAATCTGGTGTACTGTGCTTGTCACACCAGATTTTATGTGTCGACATATATTTAGTTCCCGACAGTACAGTACATTTGAATTCAGATGTAAAATTTATAAGTATGGGAAAATATTTATATTTTGTTACCATAGCAACCATTTCTCCTATCTTTCCTATGAAGTACAAGAGTAAAGTTCAGAAAATTTCAATGGCAAAATGAGAATATACATTTTAGAGTTTAAAATAATGATTTTTGAATTTTAAACAAAATCGTTGGAGCAAATTTTGAGAAAATCGAAAAAAAAAACAAAAACTGAAAAATTACATCAGTAAAGTACTATTACTTTTTGGCCGATTTTGTTCAAAAGCTTCGTATCACGCCCCCTGGAAGAAAAAATAAAAGTACAACAGTTAAGAACTAGTAATCGAGACTTCCCAAAGACCAGATCAATGGTACTTTGTTTTCTATCTCAGGAAAAGTAGATATTTAAAGTTTGAAAGATATCATCAAAGCGAATTTTGAGGAAATTGGAAAAAATTAAAAAAATACATCAGTAAAGTACTAGTAGGACCTCTCGAATTTTCCCAAAAGTGAGACCTAGTACAATTTCATTCGTTCCAAAAATAGTATAGACCTATATTTAAAGAACTGATGTGCTTATAAACAAATAAAGTTATTATACATTGCTCGTATAATAGTATAAGATAAGATAAGATAATGAAATAAATTTATAGATGGGAGCACTAAAATTTTTTAATGAGCCAACCGTTAGCGATCAATGTTCTATGCTTATAATGGTGATAAGAAATGAAGAGAAATGCAGCTATGGTTTTTTCTTTTTTCTTTTACTCAGCACTGATGCTGACGTTTCGATCCCGGTAGGGATCATCTTCAGAGCATGGAGGCTGTATGTGTAGGATTTTTTACATATTGATCAGCTGAACCAGCTGAGTAAAATAAAAATTAAAAAAACCATAGCTGCATTTCTCTTCATTTCTAATCACCATTATAATTAAACACACAGCTATAAACTACCTTGAAAGTTCTATACTGGGGGGGGGGGTTTGGGGGGGGCCCACCCCTGGGGGGGGGGGGGGGGGGGTAAATAAAAAATAAATATTTTTTTAATTAAAAAAAAAAAAAAATAATATAATGGTGGGGGTTGGGGGGGTAAAAAAAATACCAAAAAGAAAAAAATTTTTTTTTTTTTTTTTTTTTTTTTTTTTTTAAAAAAGGGGGGGGGGGAAAACCCCCCCCCCCCCCCCGGCTACACCCATGTCTATGCTTATTTCATTAAATGTTAATCATGGGCCAATTGCTCGTTGTTAGAAATCAGGTAACTTAAAACGATGTATGGATTGGTATCCCGAACGGCATTTAGGCGAGAATACTTAATTCCTTTTTAAACTCAAATTTTTATTTTAAACAAGAAGTTTCAATTATTATAAATAAAATAATTTCATATTTAAAAGAAAATGAATCTTAATTTAGAATGAAACCGGAAAAAAAAAATTTAAACCAATGAAATGAAATAGAAAACTATATTTTTTAATCATTTTAATAACTATAATGAGCGACGACCTAGAAAAAGATTTCCAAAAAAAGCATGTTGTCTAAGGACAAGGTGACTGTCAAGGTGTGTTGTTGATCCTACCTGCATGGTGAGTAATACTACTATAACAGGTGCTCCATGGATTGAGAACTGACTGATTGGTCACTGACTGACTGAATGACTGACTGAGGTGACCGTGGAACTCGACACAAGCAATGTAGCGCAAATAGGTCACTGGCCCTGGCTATATAGCCAGCGCAGGAAAAGTGGCACAAGTGGCACTGGCACTGGCTGCCAGACAGAGCCTCTCTTCTCTCTCTCTCTCTTGCATCTAAGAGACACCCGTCACTTGGACCCTCCTCACATCAACGAGATTGACATTGCAGTGGTCAGCAGCTTCCGGATTCAAAAATAAAAAATCTGGTGTGAGTGGTCGCACAGCACACAACTTTCTATTACCCTTCGGTAATCGAGAGTTGTGTTCTGTGCTTGTCAGACCAGATTTTTCATGTCGACATATATTTAGTGTCCGCAGGACCGATCATATTAGAATTCAAGATGTAAAATTTCGCATAAATATGGGAAAATATTTATATTTTGTAACCATAGCAACCATTTCTCCTATCTTTCCTATGAAGTACAAGAGTAAAGTGGCCTTCAGAAGATTTCAATGGCAAAATGAAAATATAAATTTTAAAGAGAATCTAAAAAAATAATTGATTTTTGAATTTAAAAAAATCTTTCGGAGCCGAAATTTTCAGAAAATCGAAAAAAAAACTGTAAAAACTACATCAGTAAAGTACTAGGACTTTTTGGCCGATCTTTTGATTTCGCTGAAAAGCTTATTTTCACGCCTAGCTCAATTCCTTCATGCTTTAAATTGAACACACACAGACATACATACCATGTCGCGAAAACTACTTTTTTGGATTCATGGGACCTAAAAACGTGTATATCCGTCAAAATCTTGACATCGAATTTTTGTCATGAATCCAATACTTTCTCTCTCTATAAACTAATATATATAGAGGTAAGAGAAAGTAAAAAAAAAAAAAAACATTAAAACAAATTTGAATAGAATGAGTTATAGTTATACAAAAAGGTAAGCTATAGTAGTTTTTTTTCACATATTCTCTACATTTTTTTTTTTTTAAATTATTTATTCAAGGTCTTTTTCGGCAACGAAGGCCATTTAGACCTCGTCTCTATTTATTTCAATTTATTGGTAGCCAATTAAATTGAAATAAATTTTTGTCGCATGAGACGGGATGCGAGAGGATGAGAAGGCCAGCACGATAACCACTACACCAAGGCCCGAGGGCTCTACCACATGTTTACACCTTAAAATAATGAAATATATTTGTCAACTAATAAATAAATAAAATATTTTTTTTTTATCAAAATCTTCTTTGGTCACATCCAATAGCATTTAGTATGATAATAATTTTCTCGAGATAGCCCTCTCAAAGTCAGGCTCTTAAGGATTATGAGCTAGCTACCTTTGAAATGTAGCACTTGACAATTTCTGACCTCTTAGTGCAAACATACCCTTAATATATTCTCAAGCTAAGGTTGTTGAGTTTATCCAAATGTTACCACAAGTCATTAAAATTTAATATTAATTTTAATATTTATTTGTTTATTTAGCAAGGTCCCCTTCAAAGACTGGACTGGCCACGCCTTATCGCATCCATACAAGTGAGGGGAATAATTTTAATTTCTGAATTTTATAATAGTTTTAAATTTTTAAACATCTCTTACCTCGAAAATATAAAAGGCATTTTGAATCAGATTAGTAAAAAATTTAGTTGACTCTAACGGCTGTATAGTCCAGGTTCTTTAATATAAAATAATTATCTCCTGCGAGTGATTAAAGCCCTTTTGGGAAGTTTGACTGGGATGGGAGAGCAACTTACTAAAGGGCCTGAAAGTTGCCTGCTCTGTCTGTCGAAGACAAACTGGAAGGAAATTAATATTTAATATAATTATTAATGTAATTTTCTTTCTATTTTCAAGCTACTCTCTTCTCTTTGATGATGAATTGGGCTTTGACCAGAATTTATTTTTTTTTTTTGTAACGAAATTACACCTTCAACTTAAAAATTAGTATAAACAAAGGGTGATGAATGTATTTTATAAAATTTTATTAAAATGGGATTGAGAAATAAAAATAAGGTATAAAAAGTTTTCCAAATCCAAAATGCATTTTACAACTTGGTTCCTAAAGTGGGCGCTTCTGACCCCAGGCAGTGGAGCGATCAATAGCGATAGTAATAGGAGGCTTAGGTACATTTCGAGAGGGTTTAAATAAGGGACGGTGAAAGTATAAAGAATGGTAATTATAGTAGTGAGGGTATCCAGGCAGCCAGAAAAACAATAAAGAAAATTAAATTTGTCTTTATTTATTTCATATACTTTTGTCTACGTTTCGCCGATATTCCGGCCTTCATCAGGACAAATGTTATTTGCCTCGAGCTTATACAGCCCTTGGCAACTCCTGACAATGTGTTTGAGTGAACATTCGTCGGATGGCATGACTTCTGGTTCAATTCAACAATTCACTATTGAACCAGAAGTCATGCCATCCGACGAATGTTCACTCAAACACATTGTCAGGAGTTGCCAAGGGCCTGTATAAGCTCGAGGCAAATAACATTTGTCCTGATGAAGGCCGGAATATCGGCCGAAACGTAGACAAAAGTATATGAAATAAATAAAGACAAATTTAATTTTCTTTATTGTTTTTCTGGCTGCCTGGATACCCTCACTACTCAATATATATCAGCCACTCCTCCTGGAATTAATGGTAATTATATTTTAATGTTTTAGTAATTTTCATATTATCCTTTGTTATCTTAATTTTATTTGTTGAATGTTTTTATGATTGATGATTATTTTATAATTACAGGCTTAAAAACGGACACCTATTTAAAAAATCTTTAATTACTTTTTTTTTAAAACGTCGCACATAGGAGTATTTGAAGTAAAAACCCGATCAAAATAGAAAAACTCAAAATGGATGCTTCTTTATCTACTATAACCGGTTTATTGGAATCATGGACGGATCCAGAGGTGTTTCTCGGGAGGGGGGGGGTAACCTGGTGTGACTGGTCGCACAACAGAATTTTTTCTTAATTTCGGAAAATTTAAAGGCGCATTCTGGCTAATTATTTATTATTTTCCTTATATAAGAATATAAATACGCGTACAAATAAAATTTTTAAGTATTAATTTTTAAAATTTTACATTAAAAATAAAATTTTTTTCGAAAAAAAAGTATTTTTTTTTTTCAAATCTCGTGGAGGGGGGGTTATTACCCCCTTTACACCCCCCTTGCATCCGTCCTTGATTGGAATCCAGCCCCCCCCCGACCCT
The DNA here is from genome assembly GCA_023213315.1 of Euborellia annulipes. Classification (NCBI taxonomy): domain Eukaryota; kingdom Metazoa; phylum Arthropoda; class Insecta; order Dermaptera; family Anisolabididae; genus Euborellia; species Euborellia annulipes. The sequence goes on along the minus strand of JAKCPI010001963.1, from coordinate 15,110 downwards.
TCCGGTTCGGCTACCTGGTCATAACATCACTCGGAACCCAGTCATTGTGTCAACTGCTTGTCTTGGTTCTAGGCGCTCTCATTTTCGTTAGTCAGTTTTTTGTGCAAAATGTCTTCATGTGGTGGTCAACAGAAAAAAAACGACTTGAATGTGGAAATTGAAGGTATGCTCTCTATATTACAGTATATTTGATTCAGTTTAAACGTAATTATCACTGTTTTTTATAAATATCAAAAGTCGCTTTTTTGTACGTTTTTTTAAGAAAATTTCAGACAAATTAGTGTTTTTGTTTATGTGTCGGGGCTTGTCGCCTCAAACTTTTTATCTGGGCATAAAGTTTAGTCCTTTAGGATGTAGAAACAAGAAAAATATATCCCCCCATCTCACCCCATATTTTCTTATAGTATTTTAACGTGAACGAGGGACTCCGTTCTTCGGGAGGACATGAAGTTAGTTGAATGAGTCTTTCTTCCATCAAATTCATTTTTTTCTTCCTTTGAACTCTTTCAAAATATCATAGAACTCCATTCTGGTAATTTTTTAACTCTTCCCAAAGGATCTATAACAAAAGAAAACTAAAATTATACTAAATCGATTTAATGATTCTGTTCCCTCGTTCACTTTAAAGTCTAATAAAAAAATATGGGGTGAGTTGGGGTGAAATGTTTTTCTTGTTTCTACATCCTAAAAGACTAAACTTTATGCCCATATAAAAAGTTTGAGGCGACAAGCCGCGACACATAAACAAAAACACTAATTTGTCTGAAATTTTCTTTAAAAAAATGTTCAAAAAAAGCGACTTTTGATATTTATAAAAAACAGTGATAATTACGTTTAAACTGAATCAAATATACTGTAATATAGAGAGCATACCTTCAATTTCCACATTCAAGTCGTTTTTTTTCTGTTGACCACCACATGAAGACATTTTGCACAAAAAACTGACTAACGAAAATGAGAGCGCCTAAAAACAAGACAAGCAGTTAAAACAATGACTGACTTCCGACTGACATTGTGACCAGATAGCCGAACCAGAAGGGTCGGGGGGGGCTGGATTCCAATAAGCCGGTTATAGTAGATGAAGAAACATCCATTTTGGGTAGCATTAGGTAAACTTTGAGTTTTTCTATTTTGATCGGGTTTTTACGTCAAATACTCCTATGTGCGTCGGTAGATATAAGAAAGGTATATAAATCAACCAAATTTTAAATATATACATAACACCCATGTTCTGAGGATAATCCCAACCGGAATCGAAACGTGTACGTGACGAGAATAAAAATAATTAAATACAACTAGTTGCTGATTTTTCTTCTCCTTTTTACTTATCTTAATTTAATTTTAATTCTAATTTTAAAATGAGGCTTCCTGTGGTATAAATACATGTGAAATACTTAAGAGAACCACTTATTCCCCATCCCAAAAAACAAAATTAATATGTCATAATAAATAAAATGAAAAAAAGCAAAGGTGTGGGGTCGTAGGACCCCAGGCAGGAACGAAGTTCTTCCCGCCTTTTCTTCAATTCAGAATATAATTTAATAAGAAAATTATTTAAATAGACGGAAAACCCGCCTTCGGCCCTTGCCAGGGAACTGCGTCCACTGAAACCTTTTGCTCGTCTTCGGCGAGCAATTTCCGGCCTACGGTAGTTAGAAGGAAATAAAGAGAAGGAGAAGGTGGGCGGGGCCTCGCCAAGACTTCGGCTAATCTCGCCTCCCTCCTCCTTCGCTCGGGCGCTGGGAACGCACTTTTCTTAGGAGCGCATTTTTGTTAGGAACGCGTTTTTGTTACTTTACATTTTCTCCCAATTCAGCTCAGGGGCCCACATCTTGTGGGTACGTGGATGGCGACCACGAGCTACCCGAGCTGGGACAGGCAGTCCTTCAGTTCTTTGTATGTCTGTCTCTTCCTTCCTCTTTTCAACAGGCGTCAGACCGTGCGAAGGGCCGGCCTGTCCTATTTCTTCCGGTAGCAAAAACGCATGATAGGGTTGGAGGGAAAAAAATGAGGTCCGCCGACCCCGCATCGCGGGAATAAGGCGAGGACAGAAGAAGAAGAAGAAGAAGCCCTGGATACTCGGTGATTCAATAACCAAACTAAATTTTTTGTCTAATCTCTTAAAAGATCCGTTCGATTTTATTCACTTTTTATGATACTTTGCTTTGGATCAATAGGCAGATTACTGACCAAATTAAATTGTTGTTCATTGTCTGATCAATTTTTTTTATAAAGCAAAGATGAGTTTTAGTTTCATTCTTAGATCTTATATGCTACGTGATTATCGATGTCCAATGATGGATAAAATACCAATGAGTTTATTAATTTAGATATCCAACACCAATTACTTTACGAAATTTTTTTTTCCTCTAATCAATTTGTGATGTTTAAATGTAAATAAATAACTTTCAAGAACATATCAATTTTTAGACAGGAAGCAAGCTAAAAAAAAAGTTAATTAAAAAAAAGAACGAAATATGACAATTTTGAGTTTGAAAGGGAAGTCTCCTTATTAGACATCAAAAGGGGACATTTTAATTTAATAAATTGATATATAAATAAAACGATTTTTACTTTCTCTTACCTATATGTATATGTTAATATACATATAGAGAGAGATAAAGTACGTATTGGATTCATGTCGAAAATTCGATGTCGAGATTTTAATGGATATACACGTTTTGAGGCCCCTTGAATCCAAAAAAGTGGTTTTTGCAACATGGTCTTCTGTCTGTGTTCAATTTAAAGCATGAATGAATTGAGCTACGAGTTTGAAATTTTATATTTAAGTTAGGCGCCCCCCTGAGGCGTAAAAGTCAGCTTTTAAACAAAATCGGCCAAAAAGTACTAGTACTTTACTGATGCACTTTTTCAGTTTTTTTTGATTTTCTCAAAATTCGCTCCAACGATTTTGATTAAAATTCAAAAATCAATTATTTTTTAGATCCTCTTAGAAAGGTATATTCTCATTTTGCCATTGAAATCACATGTGATTCCGTTTTGCCCCACCCGTACCTTTTCGACTCCTACTTATTATTTCCAACCTTTTTCGTTAATTTTAGGGCCATGAATTAAATTTGGAGGGATGACAAGTAATATTTTACTCTTAATATTTCTTGTGAAGTTCTAGAGAGGTGAAAAGTTCAAAAACAAATTTGGTTCTAGAGAGGGAAAAGTTCAAAAACAAATTTGAATATGGGGGGAGGAATTTTTCCCTTAAATTGCAAAAAAAAATCATTAAAAATGATCGATTTTTTTCTCGCAATTTTATTACTATATTCCAGCTAACAGACCCCCTCATTATTCCTTAAACATCCCTCAACAAAAAAAAAAAAAATATTTAGGATAAAGCAGGTGAGATGTGAACGATTCCGCAACCCTCGGAAGAAGATGGAAGATTCACAGGTCCACGCTGCAGAGTCGTTCAAATTCGCATATATTGAAGGACATAGAAGTATCTGTAGATATAATTTTTAATTTGCAAAGATCCGTCTAAATAAAAGAAAGTTATAATAGCATATTTTGCGAATTCGACCGACTCTGCAGAGTGGACCTGTGATCTTCCATCTTCTTCCGAGGACTTCGGAATCGTTCACATCTCACCCGTTTTATCCTATACTATCTATCTTTTTTTTGGGGGGGGGGGGTATGTTAAAAAAAATAAGGAAGGATGCAAGGGGTCGTTAGCCGGAATATATAGAAAATCAGTGAAAAAATTGCAAGAAAAAAAAAAAATCGATCATTTTTAATGATTTTTTTGCAATTTAAAGGAAACATTCCTCCCCCACATCCCCTCTTGGATCCTAATGTTTATAATTTTGAACTTTTTACCTCTCTAGACCTTCAGAAGGAATATTAAGACTAATATTTTTATTTTCATACAAATTTAATTCATGGCACTAACATTAATGACAAAGGGTGGAAATAAGTAGGAGGCTGTCCCCCGAAAACGGTACGTGGTGGGGCAAAACGGAGGTCATTTTACTTAAGAATATGAAGGAATTATCTCGGGGCTAGAAAAAAAATTTCATTTCGCCAACTAGTGTAATAATCTAAGATGCCAAAAACTAAAAAAAGTGATTCATAAAATTAATTATATTAAAAAAAAAAAAACGAAGATTGATTGACCTAGTTTAATTCAAAGAAGCTATTTAATAGTTTCGAGAAACTTGAGTAAAGCTTATAGTAAAGTAATTGCTATTATAAAATTTATATGAATGGATTAATAGCGTGAGAGAAAAGTTAGAAAAAAAAGGGAATTTAATAAAGATTTCTCAATTGTAAGATGTAAAGTATGATCCAACTTTAAAGGAGAAGGGAGAATATATTTTTTTCACCGAAAATTTAATTTTCCTTTCCTGAATTGAATGTAATCATGGGACTATAAGCTTATATATAATTCGCTAATGTCCGTCTGTCTGTCACGCTCTAGCGCGGCTAGTTGCATAAAATAAAATATGAATTTTTTGAAATGAATTGAAATTAATCCATATTCTACCCCAAAAAATAACCTGAAATTTAGCCTTAATATGACGACACAACCTTGGCTACGCTTGATTTAGTATAATAATATCAACCATCTTTCAAATTTTCTAATCTAGGTTTATAGAGATTTTTATTTTAGTTAAAGTGTTATAATTTAAATAAATAGCAAAAAATAACGCTTATTATAAAAGTGAAATGTATAAACAATCGATTATTTTTTTGTTAACTTTTTCTAACGGGTATTCTTAATTTGAACGAGTTATCTTAGCGAAAAAAAACTAACGGTAAAAAACAATTCTGAAAGAGAGAGAGAGACAACTTTTACATTCGATACAATGTAGAGACTAAACAGATGATAAGAAAGGACATAATGGGGGGGGGGGTTTATAAAGTATTTATACCAATAAATATATTGAAACATATCACCAACTGTTTTTGATCAATATTAATTATTACTTTCTCTTGCCTATGTATATATGTAATATATATAGAGAGAGAAAGTATTGGATTCATGTCAAAAATTCGATGTCGAGATTTTGATGGATCTTCACGTTTTGAGGATCCCCTGAATCCAAAAAAGTGGTTTTCGCGACATGGTCTGTCTGTGTGTGTGTGTGTGGGTGTGTGTGTGTGTCGGTGTGTGTTCAATTTTAAGCATGAAGGAATTGAGCTATGAGGTTGAAATTTTATATTTAAGTTAAATACCTCCCGGGACCGGAAAAATAAGCTTTTAATCAAAATCGGCCAAAGAGTACTAGTACTTTACTGATGTAGTTTTTCAGTTTTTTTCGATTTTCTCAAAATTCGTTCCAACGATTTTTTTTTAAATTCAAAAATCAATTAATTTTTAGATTCTCTTTAAAATGTATATTCTCATTTTGCAATTGAAATCTTCTGAAGACCACTTTACTCATTGTATTTCATAGGGAAGATGGGAGAAATGGTTGCCATGGTTACAAAATATAAATATTTTCCCATACTTATAAATTTTACATCTGAATTCAAATGTTCCGTACTGTCGGGAACTAAATATATGTCGACACAAAAAATCTGGTGTGACAAGCACAGAACACAACTTTCGATTACCGAAGGTAAGAGAAAGTTGTGTGCTGTGCGCCAGTCACACCAGATTTTATATAATTATAATGTGTGTTTAAATTTAGCCAACAAATTACATCTCTGACTACCCTAGAGATTGCTTCATTATGTATAATTAATTAATTAATTAAAATTAATCAAAAACAGCAAGTAATATGTTTTGAAGTCAGTATCGAAAATCCAATTGATTATTTGGTTTGTTTTTAACAAGTAAAAGTGAATGAATCCATGTTAAAACGCAAATATGCAAATTGGCTTTTTTAGAGCTTCTCTTTAAATTTCTCTTTCGATCTGATATTAATAATAATAATAAAAATGTATTTTTATGGAATTCAAAAAATATTTCTTCTCAAGTTGACAGCGGTCAAGTAACCCTAATTTTTTATTAAAAGAAGAATTTCACCACCATATTTAGATTATTATTATTATTATTATTATTATTTCCAGCTGAGGTCTTCTTTTTATTTTTTTTTTTCTCAATGATATTAACTTTTTTTTTTTTCTAAATAGCTACTACATTTCACTTTCTCTAATAAATTAATTATTTGAGAATAAACATATAATTCTTGCAGGATCATCTAAGAATTTCCATAAATAATAATAGCATAAATTTATAAAAGTTCAAATATTTTGAATATTTTTTTTTTTATTACAAGTACCTTTTTTCTTCCGCTTTAATTTAATTAAGCATTTAGATTTTTGAAATCTCTTTTTTCAAAGTGAATATGATTACCAAAACGTTAAAAAAGGAGAAAGATGAAATTTTTTTGACTTTTTATTCAATTATAAACGTAATATGGCATAAATTAAATATTTACGTATTGATTCTGTTGTAATCATTTCAATCTATTTTAATTGATTTTTTTTAATTTGTCCTTACTTTACTAATGCTTTGTTTCATTGTCATGTTATTCCCATTGTCATTGATAAGAGTATTTATAAATAAAATAAATAAATTAATGTATCCTATGCTAGTGTGGTTCCTAGGCAGTCCGATAAATTTATTTAAATTATTTGGATACCAAATAGTTAAAATAAATGTACCTGGACCCCAATATATCATAATAATATTAATATTGAGTATCGTAAAAAAGAAAAGACGAAAATAAAAAAAAGTATGTTAATTATTAATTATATTCTCTATAAACAGACGTTAAAATTTAACATCGTAAATTGGATGTTAAAAAGTAAAGTAATAATACCAGCGTTAAAAATCCTATTCTCTTAACCAAGTTTTAACAGCGACGTTAGCATTTTACTTTTGAGCACCAGGTGTTAACGATCCATATTAAGATAGCTAGCTATGTTTTCTTCTTGTTCGTGCTTTTACATCTCTCGATAACTTCTCGCGCATGGTCAATATTAGTAACTTGATTTGTTATTTAGTTGACACACCAGCGTTAAAAATTGCTATTCTCTAAACAAAGTTTTAACAGCGACGTTAACATGACGCTTTTATCTCAAAGTTGTCAAAATCATAACTTTTCTTTTTATTTTTAGGTTAAACATGCCATTTTTATGCATTAAATTTGGTGTTAAAATATTAAAGGCACCTCCTAGACATAACATTAATTTTTATCTTAAAAGAATGGTAACGGTTATCGTCTAAAAGTCTTAAATGGCCTAAGTTGCCGAAAAGACTGTGAATGTGTGTGTTAGCGTGAGTGTGAATGAGAAAAAAGTGTGAATGTTTAAAAAAAAAAAAAAAAAATATTGTAGCCTGATTGCCTGATGATGGTCAAATAAATTTGGACCGAAACGTCGCGAATATCTGGGAGTTTCATTGTTTTGGAGACGCTCCTTCCTGGCTGCTACCTCCTGCCATTCTTTTAAGATATTAATCACAGCCACTTCCACACTCAAGAAACATTAATTTTTAATCAAATCTTACAATAGTTTAGATTACTTGTCAAAATTGGAAGCAGATGGAAGGGCTTTTCAGAAAAGAGAAATCGCTAAATTGTTTTTTTTTTTTTATTTTTTATTTGGAAAACTTAATTACGGCCAAATTACTATTGTCTAATTGTTAACGCATTGGTGTTAAAGTGTTTGCTTACAGAATAACAATTTGAGGCAAGGAGATGTTAAAATAAATTAACACTAATTTAATATGTTAAAAGTTAACGTTTTTCCATTGAGAATAGACCTGAGTATCAGTTAAAGATTAAATGGACAAAGATGCCGAAAGACAAAAAAAAACTTTGGTGACTTTTTTCTTCTCTCAAGCTCAGCACATATGTCATTAAAATTACAAAATATCAAAGGATAAAAAAGAATGTTGAGAAAAAGACTATTATTTAGAGAAATATTAGAAGATGGTTTAAACCACAAATTGAGAAGAAAGAGAGAGAGAAAGACCATTCATTCTTCATCAATTTTCCCACAACATTCGATTGGTACAATTTTTTTTTTTAACGAAATCACCGAATTAACAAAAAAAAAAGATAAAAAAGATTAGGCTAGAAAGAAAAAAATAGCTTTGACGTTGATTTTAGGCAAGCATGCAGCATCTGCAAGATGTTCTGACCCAGAATTCTCAAGAGACGGAGCCAAGTCGCTCTACATTATCTGCCAAGCAATTAAAAGTAACGCCTTCGAAAGCATTTTCTCTCTAAACCGATTTGTTCGGCCTTTGAACGATTCTATTAAGACTCGAAGATTTGATCTAAAAGCTAATTACATTAAATTACGTCTTTTTTTCTGTTTTAGTTTTCCAATTAATGATCATCAAATTAAGTTTTCACTTAGAGTGGTACGAAATTGTGTCTGGGGTGAAAAAAAAAACCAGAAAGACAACCACCGGGTGCAATGAATGGAGTTTTGATGGGCTTAAGAAAATTTTTAATTAAATTAATAGCGAAACTTTTTCAATTGAAATAGACCTTTATATTCCAACAAAAGTTCGTCTGATGTGCCTGCTCTTTAGTTATCTTTAATCATTAATCAAGTCGTATCAGTAGTCAAGGGCTCGTCCACATATTACGTAACGCCTTTTTTGACGATTTCCTAGTCCCCCCCTCCCCCTGACACAGTTAGTTACATACAAACAAACCCCCCTACTAATATTATATCACAACATAGAACTACCCCCCCCAAACAAAATTTCTTATACAAAATTAATATCCATATTACCTTTTTTTTTTTAGTAAATTTTTCCTCGTGACTCAAATAATCCCTCCATTTTTCCCTGTTGTGAAAATCATTCGACCCTTTTTTTTAGTATTCGAGTCAAGGGCTGATACAAAGGGGGGGGGGAGATAATTAACTCCCCCCCCCCCGAGATTTAAAAAAAAATTTTTTTTCGAAAAAAAAAATTATTTTTAATGTAACATTTTAAAAATTAATACTTACAAATTTGATTTGTATTTATATTCTGGCAAACAAGTACAGAATGCGCCTTTAAATTACCGAAATTAAGAAAAAATAGTGTGCTGTGCGACGAGACACTCCAGATTACCCCCCCCGAGAAACACCTCTGGATCCCCCCTTGATACGAGTCTCATCCAGCTGAGTAAATAGCCTTTGAGGGCGAAGGGGGCGAAGCTCAACTGGGGCGCCGTTTTTCGTTCGACCTTTTTTTTTTTTAGTATTCAAATCTCGTTTGGGCTTTTTTTGTAATTTTTCTCCGGATTTGTGATATAAAATGAATTTATTCTGAAATTTCAAAAAAAAAAAAAAAAAAAAAACGGAGATTTTGGGAAAAAGCGGATGCGAGAGGGGCGCCAAAAACTTGATGCGTCTGGGGCGGGGGGGGGGGGGGGGGGGAGCGCCCCCCTTCGCCCCCATCGGGATACGCTACTGGTCTCATCCCATCTTTTCAAACTCAAAAAATTGTATAAATTCAACTTTGAATTGTTATGTCACACTTAGAGAAACCCCGGATCCCCCATGTCACAATTAATAACGTTTTGGCCAGACCCCCCTCCTAACGCGTTACATAATATGTAGACGACCCCATTATTTCTGAATTGTTAGTAAGGAAAAAAGAAAAATAAATGAAACGAGGTTTCAAAACTTACAAATTTCCGATTAGGATATCGAAATATAATATTTTTCGGTCGCAATACTTTTAATAAATAATTCACTCTTTATTTAGAATTAAATGATATTATCCTCTCATCAATTAGAATTAGAGCGCGAAGAGTGAATTCGAAATTCAGCCAGCAGAGTACAGCACATGACGCAAACATCGAATTTCAATAGTTGCCAACTTCAAACAAGTTGAGGTCGAATCCTTTTGGTTGATTTTTCGTTGCTTTTTCAATATGGCCGATTCTGAACTGAAGCCAACACCTCAATCGACCGGCTCAGAGAAAATTTCTGAAACAATGCTTGTGAAACAAGAGAAAAAATGTGATAATCCAACCAGTGACAACAAAGCTGGTGATAATGAAGATTCAGAATCCGTAGAAGAACAACCATTGGATATTGGAGAACATTATCTTGTGAGAAGATCGGACGAATCTTGGCGTGAGTGTTTATAGGCTATCCTTTTTTTTTGCCTATGGAGAGTTACATTTGCAATTAACCACGTTCCACATGAATGACCTACCGTAAATTTAATTTCAATTTCTTTTTTCTTTGAAATTCCTATCTATTTTTTAAAATAACAGATTAAACATTTCCCTCGCATCTCTTTTGTCTTTTTGATAATAAGACGCATAATAAATACAAGGACGCAGCTTATTTTATTATTAAAAAAATGTCAAAAAAATATTTTCTCATATTTTCTGACGCAATATTGCATAATAATAAATTCATTTCCTGATAAATGAAATTATTTTCAAATTTGAAAATGAAACTTGTATAAAAGTTATTTTAAATTCTGAATGCGATACCGGAAGTGGTTGGAGATGAAATGCGCGCGGTAATATTTATTTATTTTTTAAATAAATTTCAATTAATTTTTTTATAATAAAAAATTAGTCTGTTTAATAATTTTTTTTCAATTATTATTATTTTTATAAAAGCATTTAAATAAATTAAGATTATTTATAAAATTTTTGAAAGAAAAAAATTAATAAATATTTGATAATTTAATATTTTTTCTAATTATTTTTGATTGATCTAATTTATGTACTTTTTTCAATTGCACCAAGTTGTGATGTTTTTATAGATCTATTTGAAGTAATTGAACCAACTCTTCTCCTGTCAGACGCATGCGTAGAATGAAAATGTTTGCGCTTTTTCTCAGAACGCATTTATCAAACAATAAAGGAATTGATTCAATTGCTTGTTACAAATTTACTAAATCCTGAACCCTTTAAAATAATTTAATTTGGAAAAAGTACAAAAATTAGGCCTTTTTGTTCTTTAATTTTAATTATGTCATTTTTCTAATTTACACTTTGAAGTAGTAATATTAGTAATTTTAATCATATTAAAAAACAAAGTTTTAGTGAAATAAATATTTTATATACATTTATTATTATTATTATATAATATCGATTTATAAGAATAAAACTTTCTATACCGTATATATATATATATCTATATATATGTATAAGTATAAAGTAATGAAGTTAGCAACATAATAATATTTTCTCAATTAATATATTTAATTATTCTATTTTAATAAGTATACTAAAATCTATTTAGTTAAATATGAATTTTACAATATTTTTTCTTTTCGTTGAATGAAATTTTTTACAGACCCGGCTGAAATAATCCAAACACGGTTCAATGACCAAGAAGGTTGTTACGAATATTATGTACACTACGAAGGTTATAATAGACGCTTGGACGAGTGGGTCCAGAGAGATAGGTATTCATCACTATTTTTTTTTTTAATTTTATTTAAATGAATTTTATTTGAAATCACTAAATCAATTATTTTAATTAAATTGCATATATCAACAATTATTTTAAAATTGAAACTTATAAAAAAATTTTACAAGTAAAAATAAATATTTTTCATCAAAATTCATTTTACATCTAAATAACTATAATAAATTAATGTTTTGATAATTATTTATTCATCTTCAGTTTTATATTTGAAAAAGATTAAATTTCAAAGTAATAATACGTGACACTTAAAAATCTCAAAAAAATAAAAAACAACAAATGTCTTATATTTATATTTTTCAGTTAAAAAATGATTAAAATTAATTGAAAATATAAATATTATTAGTAAAGAGCTTGTGAGTGATTTATTTTTCCCATTATTTAATAAATTAAATGGTAATTAAACAAAAATTTAAAATGTCACGTATTATCATTTTGAAATATAAAACTTCAAAAAATCAACAAAAGATTTTTAAATAATATTCTAAAGTTTTTTTTTTAATGATAATTAAATATAAAAATTATTAAATTACATCTTTTTTTATTATTGTGTAATTTTTTATAAGTTACACCTTGAAAGCCATTGAGACGACCAAGCTAGCAATACATCATCAATCGCGAAAGGAATTTTATTATTTTATTGAAATTGAAAATCTGTAATCAACACTTTTTTCCAAATTAGTATCTATTTTTCATGTATAGTTAAATATCCAACTAAGATTCCCTTTTCTAACCTTTTAGCTAACTATATATTAACAAAACCGGCTCACTACATTAAATATAATTATCTACAGCGTTTATTTATTAAAATAATAATAAATCAAGACAAATTTATCCAAACAAATTGTTATTAATTCCTATTGATTTTCACTCTAGAATTCTACATTATATGAGCCTAAATGTTCAATTGATTATTGATTATACATTAAAGAATTTAAAAAAATCAGTTGAGAAATTATTTATGGAAATCTATTGAATTTTTTGTTATTTGATTTGATTAGAAAAAGAAAATTTATTAATTTTTTTTAGTATTGCATGATTGGATTCAATTGAGTCACAATAGGGCTCTGTTTATATAATATAAATAATTTTTTTTAATTTTTTTAGGATAATGTCTTCACGTTTCGACATGTCTGATCAACAACAATGGAAAAACTCTGACCGAAATCCAACTGTTGACCTACTCACTTCTGACCAGAGCGATCGTAAAATTACTCGTAATCAGAAAAGACGTCATGACGAGATCAACCATATTCAAAGGTTAATCTTAATTTTACTTTTTCTTTATTAACTAACTTTTCAAAAACTTCAAAATAAAAATCTGGTGTGCTCAGCAGCTGGTCACATCAGATTTTTTGTGCCGAGAAATATTTAGTTTCTCATAGCAAATTAGTTTCTTGCTTTTCATAAGTAAAAAGTAAAAGTGTCAATTAATTCAAAATTTCCATAGGGTCTGTGTTTATTAAATATTGATTGCTTTAAATAAAGTATAGTTATTTTTCAAAATTTTAATCTCATTAAGTGGATATTTTATACACAATAGAGAATCCTAAATAAATACATTTCATAAGAATTGGAAAAAAAATTTTTAAATGTATAAAAAGTTCCAAAAGGGGGATCCCCTTTTGAATCGAAATTAACATGCAAATCCTCATAGGGATTTAAATTGGCTCTATGGAAGGAAGAGCCGGAAAAAGAATTTTAAAAATCTGAAATCTTTCCTATGGAGTACAAGAGTAAAGTGTGCTTCAAAAGATTTCAAGGGGAAAATGAGAATATACATTTTAAAAAGCATGTAAAAAATAACTGATCTTTGAATTTTTATCAAAATAGTTGGAACTAATAGTTGGAACAAATTTTGAGAAAATCGAAAAAACTGAAAAAATCTTAACTATTTCCTAAAAAGTACAAGAGTAAAGAGGTCTTCAGAAGATTCAACGGCAAAATGAGAATATACATTTTAAAGAGAATCTAAAAAATAATTGATTTTTGAATTTAAAAAAATCGTTGCAGCGAATTTTGAGAAAATCGAAAAAAACTGAAAAAGTGCATCAGTAAAGTACTAGTACTTTTTGGTCGATTTTGTTCAAAAGCTTCGTGACACGTCCCATGGGGACGTGCCTACTTAAATATAAAATTTCAACCTCCTAGCTCTTTCCATTCTTGAGATATTTTGTTCACAGACACCAGAGAGACACACACCCACAGACAGACAGACAGACCATGTCGCGAAAACCACTTTTTTGGATTCAGGGGACCTCAAAACTTGTATATCCATCAAAATCTCGACATCGAATTTTTGACATGAATCTAATACTTTCTCTCTCTATATATTAACATATATATAGAGTTAAGAGAAAGTAATAATATAGATAATTGCTTTTTGGTACAGTCAGGGCCAAAAGTCCCTGATCTCGATGCCTTGAGCTAGGCATGGCCAATATGCATAGCGGTCGGAAGTGTTGCCTTAGAAGTAGCTTCGCCCCTTCCGTTAAATTTAAAAAGATTATTTATGAATAAATATTTTTAAAATAAATAAATAATCTTTTTAAAAACACTTCCGACCGCTATGCATATTGGCTGCCTAAGCTCAAGGCATCGAGACCAGGCACTTTTGGAGCTCACTGTACTTGTTTTACCCGAAAGAAAGAATTGATAGAATTTACATAAATATTTCATTTTCATTTCATCATAGAAATAAACTGTGGGAAAACAGAGCACGTCAATAAAGACTGAAATTCTGATTTTTTTTATTTTTATTAAATTATCAATTATAACGCAACAATATGAATTTACAAATTAATTTTATTATTTATTTTCAATCTTTTTTTTAAATAGGCCTAAATTTTTTTTTAATGAGGCTAGTCTTAAATTTTTAAATAATAAATTTGTTGGATTTTTTTAAAAATTAATATTTAAGTTTTTTGGCTTTATATATGTAAATAATTAATTTATATTTTATAATAATACGATAGAAACCTTTTACACAAGAATAGTAAATATATTTTTATTTTTTTCCATTATGATTTTTGAGGTACTTTGGGCCTCATATTACCATATATTTAAAATTTCAAATATATTTTTTCTAAACTAGGACAAAACAGTCACAGATCTAATAATTTGGATAAACTGAAGGGGTAGGACAAAATATATTGAAAAATAATAGGAGTGGAAGAAAGGACAGATGATTAGATCAGAGGAAAAAACCAGATTATTTTATTCTATCATAATTTATAAGTGTAGGGGAATAAAATTAGGTGCTTTCGAAAATATTTAAAAATATTAATATTGAATAATTTTTTTTTTTTTTTTAGACTCTATGCTGAAATGGATCCAACTACAGCTGCTTTGGAAAAAGAACACGAAGCCATCACGAAAAAGTCAAGTATATAGATAAAATCCAAATTGACGATATGAAATAGATACATGGTATTTTAGTCCGTATCCAGATGAATATGGGAAATTACCAAAACTTTGGATATGCGAATATTGTCTCAAATATATAAGACAGAAAAAGACCTACCGGTATCATGTTTTAAGTAAGGTCCATTTTCTAATATATATTTTAATTAGATTAAGCTTTTAGTAATTTAATAATAAGGACGTAAGGCATTGCTTGTCAATAGAATCAAAACTTTTCCTGTCCCCTTCTCTCATGAGTGGTTCCAAAAGGAGAGCCGAAACGTCGAGTAAATCTCAACATCCCATGCGACTTAAACCCGAGAAAACTTATCCTCGGTCGC